>CAKAOI010051421.1:25064-37629 GCA_916701655.1 Sebastiscus albofasciatus | reverse complement strand
TGAAAATTGGCTGAAAATGTCAAAAAAAAAAAAAAAAATCCACGAAATCTTTAAAAATGTCCGAAAAAACAAAAGTCTGGCAAGGAAAAACTGTCATGTCCATTTTCAAAGGAGTCCCTTGACCTCTGACCTCCAAATGTGTGAATATAACAATGGGTTCTATGGGTACCCACGAGTCTCCCCTTTACAGACATGCCCACTTTATGATAATCACATGCAGTTTGGGGCAAGTCATAGTCAAGTCAGCACACTGACACACTGATAGCTGTTGTTGCCTGTTGGGCTGCAGTTTGCCATGTTATGATTGGAGCATATTGTTTTATGCTAAATGCAGTACCTGTGATGGTTTCTGGACAATATCTGACATTGTTTTGTGTTGTTAATTGATTTACAATAATACATATATACATACGTTTACATAAAGCAGCATATTTGCCCACTCCCATGTTGATACGAGGATTAAATACTTAGCAAGTCTCCCTTTTAAGGTTCACTAAATTTTTGATTAATTTGGGATTAAATATTTTAATCGATTGACCGCCGTAATAAAATCATTTCCACCTGAATCTGAAATTCACAGGGATTTCAGGCGTCATTAAAGAGCTATTTAATCTTCTTCTTTCCAGGCCGTGTGCTGTAACGATCATGAGCACTGCTGCCCTAAAGGTTATAAATGTAACGTGGCCGAACAGACGTGTGATAAACCCGATGGAGGCCTCAGGCTGCCCTGGCTGCAGAAGATCCCGGCCCTGCAGAGGGAGCCCAGTCTCAGAGCGGTTTCCAGTCCAACTGGGTCGGCCAGGAACATGTGTGACGCCCAGACCAGCTGCCCCAAAGACACGACCTGCTGCCTCATGGGAGAGAGCCAGAAATGGGGCTGCTGCCCTCTGCCGAACGTACGTCATTATTCAAACATTCTCTCACACACACACAAAGCTACTTACATGTGATTTATTGAGTTTTGTTCTTGTTCTTCAGGCGGTCTGTTGTAACGATGGAAACCACTGCTGCCCCGGCGGTCACACCTGTGAGCCTCACCGCGCCTCCTGCTCAAAGGGCCCCCACGTCGTCATACCCTGGTTCACCAAACTGAGCGCCATGACGGAGCCGGACGCCGTGACGGACGTTAAATGTGACGACAAGAGCAGCTGCGCTTCAGGAACGACCTGCTGCAAACTGCAGACGGGAGAGTGGGGCTGCTGCCCGCTGGTCAAGGTCTGAACATCTCTGACTTCACACATATATGCATGTTAGTCTGTTCATTTGATGAAAGATCATTTAGTTTATTAACTGTGAGAAACATTATTTAGGTTGAAAATGCACAAACAAACACAGAAAGTCCTCTCTGATTCAGCAGTATGTCTTTTAGTCCATTTAAAAAGCCCTTTGATACACATTTAAGAGTAAACTACAGTCGCCTAAGACATTTTATATTTAAAATGAATCATAAAGACCGTTTCACAACATGGATGAAAGTAGGTCAAGGAAATGAGTTGTTTACCTTCAGATTGGATCAAATCTTACTTTTATAATACCTAAAGAAACGAGGCCTGTGTTCTTTTCCTCTGCTTAATGGAGCATTAGCTCCACCAGCTGTTTGTCTTGATGCACCAACTCCTATATCCTATATTATATTATATTATATTATATTATATTTATAAATAAATATATATATTAATATTTATATATATTAATATTTATATATATATTATTAATATTTATATTAATTATTAATATATAAATATTAATATATATTAATTATTAATATATATATATATATAATCTTTAATTTGTATTTTCTTTTGCCCATTTTGTGAAGAATCTGGTCGCACTGCATTTGGATGGAAACCTCGAATATTCCACTATAACCAGTTTTGAAAAATGAAATATAAATTAATAAATGTTGTTGATATTTTTAAAAGCAAACTCAAAACCAACCTCGTTAGTCTGGCCTTTAATTGAGCTTTATTTATTTATCTATTCATGTCTTCTAGTCTGTTTTGCTTATTGTAATAAGTTAATACACCAAGTTAAAGTCTTTATCCGGCCTCTTTTTTTTGTCCATTATTTTCAGTGCCTGATCAGGATGGAAGATGTTTTTGAAATTCTCTTCATATGTTTATCAAATATAAAACCTTTATCAGAGAGCAGAATGACTTCCAGCACTATGAAGTGTTGAAATGCTTCACCTGAGAGCGTAGTGACGGTCTGAATGATATCTTCTTGTTGCGTCTCCTCTTCAGGCGGTTTGCTGTGCCGACCACGAGCACTGCTGCCCTCAGGGCTACACCTGCAACATGGAGACCGGAACGTGCGAGAAGAAGAGCCACGACGCGCTCACCCTCACCCTCCCTCAGAGCAAAGTGGTACAGTCCGAGCTCAGAGGCACCGAGGACGCCGCAGACGTACCATGTGACGGCACGGGGGGGTTCCACTGCTCCGAGCAGGAGACGTGCTGTAAGGTGTCGGCCACGGAGTGGGCCTGCTGCCCCTTGGCCCGGGTACGTTCACACCACTACTACTACTACTCACATGAACGCTTCATATCTGATTTGGTGAGGGGGTTTATGGTGAGACCTTCGTCTTCCTCAGGAATGTGGACCATGTGACCCGTGAACATCGTGTCACACGATCCAAAGGAACTCTCTAGCGTCCCTGTTTTCTGCCTCGTTGAACACACTGTGTCCCATTTACTATTTTAATAAGTCTAAATGTTACACATGGATGGAGGGAAACTGGCAGCAACTCACATATTATTAAATCATAATGGATAAAATATACATTGAGTAATGATAATCAGTGTTAAATCATCAAATAGGTAGTTATTCATTAGGTTAAATCGGTTTACTCTCTTAAGCTTAAGTATTTGTTATCCAGAAGTCTGATTCAATTCTTAATCCATTATATTTTACTTCTATTCACAAACATGTTTCAAGACATTTAGTTCCAGATATTAACGTTTCCATTGTTTTCTGTTTCCTCTGACAGGCGGTCTGCTGCTCCGACTCAAAGCACTGCTGTCCTGTCGGATACTCCTGTGACCTGATGGCTGGCGGCTGCTCCCTGCGCACCCAGCTGACCTGGGACTCTTTGACCGGGGACAGAAAGAAAGACTTTGTCCATCAGGGACTCTAATCCGTCACAGAGCTGCGCTGATCTTCTTCCATCTTGATCCATAACATCAACATGTTGTTCTCTGGACGACACTTCCTGTTTGCTTTCTCATTCATGGAAGTGCTTTAACCAGGTCTGATCAGATCACTCTGAGTGTTTTTGGTGGAGGAGACTCGGTGGGAATGAAGACATTATAACGAAGTAGGAAGCTCATCGGGTGACGTGACGGCCTCTCGTTCACTGAAACTTGTTTTGTTATTTCATGTTTTAGCTTCAAGTGAAAAACCGTGTGCAGAAAGTCTTTTCATGTTTTGCACCAACCAGGCAGAGTCTTATAAAACATCCACGGCCCCGACGCGGTGAGGAAGCAGCATTTCCTTGTTTATTGATTCATGGGCACAAGTTGTTGACGTGAAATTTAAAGGAATACTTCACCCACAAAATGACCATTTAAATACCAATTACTCACCCTGTGATACCTTGAATACTTGAAGAGAACTTTGTATGTCTCTCTCTCGCCTCCACGGTGAACGGAGAATCAAACAGTGAAAAGTCTTGATGAATTGAAGTAAACGGGATCCAGGTTTAAAAACAGCAAAACTATATTCACTTAAACTGTACTGTTTAGAACGGATTCACACAGACGAGTAGCGCGCCCAAAGATCGTGTATCGCCAAGAAGTGAAAGGCAATTGTTTGTTCCAAGGCAACATCAGCGCCCAGCAGCAGAGCTACGCCTCCGCCGGTCGTCAATCCCGACTTTCGCAGTGGCCAAACGGCGATACTGCAACATCCGTGTCCGTCACGTGATGCCATTGGGCCCAAAAATACTTTTTCTCATAGGCTTACATTGGGAAAGAGACATCTGTAATTCAGCAAACCATTTTTTTTTAGGTGAATCAACCCCCCAGTATGAACTCCAATAGTCCTTATTTCAAAAAATATGTTTTAAAAGTTATAAAACGGACTAATAGTCAAATCCAGAGTTATTTCCCTTCCTCCGTTCATGTGAGTGAGACCCAGATCGAGGCTGGAGCGCCAAGCCGTGATGACAGCGTGATGTTGGGACCCCGTGACCGAGCGGACGCTACTCCGCAGGTTCCATGTGCCCCAAGATCCGGGTACTTTTCCAGACGGAAGTCGAGTCGTTTAGGCTTCATGCGCCACTGAGCAACTCTCATAGGAATGACTGAATGGAGACGTGTAACCATGGTAACCTGTGACAACCTCTTGGTTTCACACAAAGGTTTTGGACATAACTAAAATATCTCACAGTGTTTTAGCTACTAAATAAAATGTTAGTGTGGAATTTCAGATGCAACCATAATAAGCGTTTTTCAGTCCAAAATGGAGGCAGCAGTTGTCAAAAAAACACCGGAGTTTCTTCTCTTTACTTCTAGCATGAGACTGTTTATGTGGAAATGTTTTAAATAGTGAGGTTTTAGTGGAGATGTTTGGGAAGTAGTGAGCATACGACGGGATAAATGAGACTTTGATTAAACTGCACGAGTTGTGTGAGAGTTTGTAAACGGGTGTTTTGATATAGTTTTTAAACCTGGACCCCGTTTACTTCAATTCATCAAGACTTCTCTCTTTGATTCTCCGTTCACCGTAGAGACACGAGAGAAAAATAAAGTTTTCCTCAAGACTTCAAGGCGACACAGGAGCAGAGTAACTGGTCATTTTGTGGGTGAAATATTCCTTTAATGTCTTTGATTTGATTGTCTGTGATTTATTGAAAGACCCTGGATAAACTAAGTGAAGATTGATTTAATGTAAAGCAACGATATAAATAGTTTCTTGCAATTTGGAGCTTTAGTTTTTTTTTTTTTGCAATGATTAAAGTACAAAGAGACGATGAGTGACCGTACGAACAGGTTGTGCCTTCTGTAATTTCATCATCCGTCATTGGAAAAAGAACAAACATGACACATTTTAGGGTGTTTTTGGACAGTTGACTGTGGATTTCTATAAACACAGCCAAGAAATAAGAGCCAACACATGTTAGACGTCGTGAGGAAACAGATCCAGGACTCACTCCACCAGCAGGGGACTCAGATGAACTGCGTTGTTTTGTGTGTTTCCAGGCGTTTTCATTGCAGCAGCTGTAGATACATGTTGTCATCGAGTGATTTCTAGCTTTTAGAGTGAATTTTGAAGTTTCCAAAGACTGAAAGATTGTAGAAATCCGGCTCTTGATTTCTGTAATTGGGTGGAAATTGTGAATTTCTGAATAAATACGGACCCAGATTGTTATTAACGTGCGCTCGCCATCCACATCCTGTTGTCACTGCTACTTTCAGATACTTGGTTCAATAATGTGTGTGATTTTTTGAAATTGTTTTGCAGCCTTTGAAAGGAAGCTTTTACTGTGAGGAGGAAGAGGAGGGGAAATAAAGTTCTTCAAAATATCAGTTTGCTTGATGTGATAATTACGTCCAGTGAGGTCATCCTTGAAGTTGCATCAGTTGGCAGGATGTGCAGACTCTCACACAACAAGCCCACACACTTCCTCTGGCCTTTTCCCTCCATATATCCTCTTACCCCCCCACCTCCTTCTCTCCTAGTCATCAGAAAGCTGTTATGACGACGAGTAAATACAAGATAGACGGGTGGAGACACAGCTGTGGGGGGTTATGTGTGTGTGTGTGTGTGTGTGTGTGTGTGTGTGTGTGTGTGTCCCACTTTGCTGCCTCGTCCTGCAGGCCGGTTTTATTTAATACATCCGCCCTCTGGTGGTCAGAAACAAACATTCTGCTCTTCTGCTTCAGTTGAAAACAAAGAGCGACACACATGCTGCTTCAGCTCTAAACGAGGTCAGAGACTCGGCTCCTGTGAGGCCTCATTGTTGACCGGCTGCAGGACGGTTACTTCTGTGAAAAGAGACGGAGCCCTTTAACGCAGGCGCCGGTCTCTGTAGAGCAGAGATACAGCAGAGAGCTCAGATTAAATTCAATTCAAAATACGTTATTTGGAGCAATTTGATGCAAGCAAATTAGAAAACACAAATACAGGTTTATGTACAAAAAAGAAGTAATTACCCAGCGCCGCTGCTTAAAATGTGTCCTAAATGTTAATTAGAAATGTTAAAGTTTGACATTTTGGGAAATAGTTTTTGGTTTAAAGTCATTAAATAATGTTATTTATGTTGTTTAGTTTTAATAGGTTATAAAAGAAATGTAGGGATACTCAGCTTGCTTTGCCAAGGGACCAGTTAATAATCAAACATTAATAATATTTATCAGATCAAATGAATAAAATCTCTGTTATATACTGTATAAACAACCTCTATTTGTCTATTTTGGTGTTTTTTTCTAAACTCTGGTACCTTATTTACATTAAAAATAATTAAAGAAATTGTGAATCAATTTATTTTCATTGTGAATTATAAAAACATTTAAAATTTAGTTTTGAGTTTTTGGATTTAATTTTATTTTAGTTTCAGTTCTTCAGAAAGTTTTAGTTTTTATATGATTATTTTAATGTGTTTAATGTCTCAGAAGTATGCAGCTACTTATTCATACAACATTTAAATTCATGCATTAGTGATATATTAGAGCTAAAAAAACTAAAACTGAAATTAATTTACATTCATTTGTATTTTATTTCTATTAGTTTTTGTTTTTTTTAACCGTGCAATATAGTTTTAGTTTGTTTTTCTTAAATTGTTCAGTTTACTAACTATATTTTTCACTGCTTATTTTCTTATTAGTTTCAGTTTTAGTTTGCTATATTAACGCTGTCCATAAGTTGACTATTAACTTTGGACTTCCGGTAGTCGCTTTCAGTCCAAAATGGCGGAGGCGTAGCTTTGCTGCTGGGCGCTGATGTTGCAATGGAAAGAACAATTGACTTTCACTTCTTGGCGATATACGATCTTTGGTTTGTTAGCTTTTCACTTCTGCTTCAAAAATCCTAGAAGTGGTGTTCATGTGTGGAGATTATCTCGCTGAACAAATGGGAACAATCCCATTGTCTTTTTGTCGAGGGAACTTCCTGGTTGGTCTCCAGAAATACATCATCCCTCCAGCACTCTATTAACGAACAGACATGAGACATGAGAGAGGTTTCGACCTCGTCTAACTCTCATAATTCCCAAAATGTCAAACTATTCCAGTAAACACTGAGTGAATAAGAGGAAGTTTGGTTTTTAGTGCTTCCAAAGCTCCTCATCAGCATTAATCTAACTAACTACAGTTTATTAATTAATTAGTTCCTGTAAGTGAAGCATCTTTATATAACCTGTTAGGGCTTTTCAGTTCTATGTTTAGCTGACTTGACCCTCCAACAGCAGAGAGGACTAACGGGACAAAAAGCCCGTTGACGACGTGGAGCAAACTTTCTCCTCAGCCTCACCATTGGTCAGCCGCTGATCCCATTCATTCAGATGTTGCCAGGGAGAGGGACCCCCATCCGAAAACACACACACACACACACACACACACACACACACACACACACCCACACACGCACGCACACACACCCTCCACTGGTATTTAGTTAATTCCCATAGGAATGTATAGATCCTAGTCATCTCTACTGTATGTGGGACAGCATATGTGTTGTTGAAGAGGAAGATAAACAACACCATTGTGTTATTCTTTATTATATAAGAGTATTACACTCTGAATATATTCTTTAATCAAACTAAACCTAGAAACAAAACTTTTAACTCTAGTTTATAATATTTATAATATTTACTTTTGGAGCTTTTTAACGGTTAAAACACAAATTTGTCCACAACCAAATCTGATACCCGGGTAAAAAAGAAATCTACTTTAATAAGTAGTGCTTTTTTGAATGTGCCTCCACCCCTAAAACACACACACACACACACACACACACAAACACACACACACACACACACACACTCCCTCCGCTGGTATTTAGTTAATTCCCATAGGAATGTATAGATTCTAGTAATCTGGGACAGCATACTGTATATGTTGGTGGAGAGGAAGATAAACAACAGCATTGTTTTTTCTTTATTATATAAAGAGTACTACACTCTGAATATATTCATTAATCAAACTCAACCTATTGTAAAACTATTTCTAATTGTATTGACTGTTGGATACTTTAATTTATGACAAAACATCATCATTTATAAACGCTTCATGTGTTTTTTGTGCAGAAATGTGTAAAGTAACTAAAGCTGTTAGATAGTGTAGTGGAGTGGAAGCATAAAGTGGCATGAAAAGGAAAAGTACAAGTACCTCAAATACTTGAGTAAATGTACTCAGTTACATTCTAAGAAGCAAATGAAAGAAGAGCACAACAGAAAATATCCAAATGTCACAGAGGGCATCTCCAGAATCCATCTGGAGGGTTGGAGGCTGCTGTGCGTGGGTGGTTCGGAGGGTGTGTTGGGTGGTGGGTGGAGGGTGTGTTGGAGTGTGTTGGGGGCTGGGTGGTGGTGGTGTGGGGGGGCGGTGGGTCGGGGTGACTGAGGTGTAAGAGCTCGTAACTCACACACATGGTGGACCAATCAGCAGAGGCTGCGTGGGGCAGAAAGCCGGTTACAGTTGGACATTAACACACAGGACGACCAGAGAGGCACACACTCTTCTTCTTCTTCTTCTTCTTCTTCTTCTCTTTCTACAGGATCCACTGCAGCGATCCCACCTGAACCTGAGACACACAGGAAGAGAAGACGAGCCTCCGATCGTCACTCACCGAGGTAACGTTTCACCTGGCTGGAAACTTTAAACCACACCGTCGGTCGGTCGCTCTGACTTTTGTTCTGTCGTCGGAGGTGATCAGGTCACAGAGGGAGGCGAGCTGAGTAGCCGACAGGAAGTGGAGTTACTGGTGCACCATGGGAAGAGTGGGTCATTTAATAGAGTCACTTTAATACCAGTAAGTTTAAATTATTGTTTATAATAGTTATTATTAATCACACCACTGGTACTTTGGCGGCTAATTTTGTACTAATTTTTGCTCTTCTATTTGTCATTCTATTCTTATTTTAGTTTATATACCTCATGTTATCTTTATTTTATCTTGATCTAAAGGCTGACCCACACTAAAGGATTTATCAAATCTTAACAGATGTGTAAAATGTGAGCGAGCCGACACAAAACAACATGTTCTGTTAAATCTAACAGTTTTGTTCCTGTCGTGTGCAGAGAGAAACGATTTGGCCAAAACAGCAACAACACACACGAACAGATTCATTCATGAACCACTAAAAAAAACGGAAATCTCGCAAAGTCTCTCACGATCAAGCATTAACAAATATGGCTGACGACGGGCAGGAAGAATTAGTGATGTTAGTTTTTGCAAAGTTCATGAAGGATGGATGAAGTCATGAAGACACGTTAAATAAACACTCGTGTTGTTGCCACAAGTCAACAAGTTGTTCCTGCATCTCTGTTCTCCATCTCACTGCTACTTTATGCTCCATGTTTAGCATTTAGCTCATGCATTAGTCGCGGCCGCCATGACGGCGTTCGTGGTTGTCCTTCCATCTTCAGTCAGCTTGGTTCTCTATTTGCTATTCCCGCGTGACGGCGTCATCGTCTGTCCTCGGGTTTCATAAATACTGAACATGTTTAATATTTACGATTTGAGATCAGTGCAGCCAGGACGGACTTCTGAGCCAAACGGAGGATGTAAAAAACACTCTTAACATACCTCACACCACTGGAACATCTGGAAAGATCATCTTCAGAACCATCAACATCAGGGCTTTACTGACGATCGTCAGGAGGAGTCAGACCCAAAATCAGCGTGATTGTCGTGTAGCGTGAACCCGGCATTAGTTTCTTTACTTTATGTATAAATATCGTAAATATTAAACATGTTCAATATTTACGATGTGGGAAAGAACGATAGCCAATAGAGAACCGAGCTGACTGAAGAAGGAAGGACGACCACCGTCGTCATGGCGGCCGCGGCTAATGCATGAGCTATTTCAAAACGTGAAGCATAAAGTCGTAGTGAGATGGAGCTCAGAGATGGAGGAACTACTAGTTGACTTGTGGCAACAACACCAGTGTTTATTCAACATGTCTCCATGAGTTCATCCATCCATCCTTCATGAACTTTCAGTAGAAAGTAAAAGCTAACATCATTAATTCTTCCTGCCCGTCGTCTGACATGTTTGTTCACACTAAAGTCACGTTTGACCGTGAGAGATTTCCATTTCTTTTTTACTGGGGACTCTTGTTGTTGATGAAAGAATCTGTTTTGGATAAATCGTTGCTCTCCACACAGGAAGGAGAGCAGAACTGTTAGATTTACCAGAACACGTGGTTATGCATTTAAACAACAGCTCTGTAACCTTCACAATTATAGTTTTAGTTTTAGTTTCACGTCCTCACATTATCAAACGAAGGTCCTGGTAACAGATACGGTATCTCTCTCCGTGTATGAGGACTTGAGGACTGTCTTTCTATGTGTGGGAAGCGTGAGTGTTTTGATCCCCTCCAGTATTCGCTGTCAACATGGCGAGTGTTTGAGGAAGAGAGACTCCGACAGCTGGCCCGGCGCAGTGGAAGGCATGCGGCCGCCTTCCCTGCGTGCCAAATCTCTCTGCGTGCTATTTATACTCACCTTGCCAGGATCACTGCTGGTGTCCGTTCATTCACGCCCGGCCTCGGCAAATGCCACCACATTCAAACGAGTGCCAATTACGAATATGCTGTTTCTGCTAATCCATTAGTGTGGAAACGCCTCTAATATATTATCAATGACACTTAAAACATACTGACAACCAGGCTGAGATATTCTGAGGTCGGGGCGTGTTGCCGCCTCTCGAGGAAAGTTTTATAAGTTTTATAGACTGCAATACCAAAACACAACACATTAATAAAATACAATACAGTATATAGAATATATAGCGTTGGTTGATAGGTCCATCACACCAGTCCAGAGTTAAATATCTCAACAATTACCCGATGGATTGTCATCACATTTGGTACAGATATTCATGGTCCCCAGTGGATGAACCCCAATGACTTTGGTGATCCTTTGACTTTGCATCTAGCGCCACCAGCAGGTCAAAGTTTGTACTAAATATCCAGTGAAATATCTCAACATCTCAACATCTGTTGAATGGATTTACACCAAATTTTGTGCAGATATTCGTGGTTATATTACGATTTAAGCATATTTCTTTATGCTAAATGCAGTACCTGTGAGGGTTTCTGGATCAATATCTGTCATTGTTTTGTGTTAATTGATTTACAATAATAAATATATACATACGTTTGCGTAAATCAGCACATTTGTCCACTCACATGTTGATAAGAGGATTAAATACTTGACAAATCTCCCTTTAAGGTTCATTTAGAACAAATAAAAAAAGTGATAATTTGCGATTAAATGCGATTAAATATTTTAATCGATTGACAATGTGTGCAACATAAATAACATAAATTATAGCGTTATATAATAATGAATAAACATGAATTATAATTTCATTGTTTAACAGGAAAATAACTATTAACTCAGTTTAATTAACTATAAATTTACTATTTACAAATGATGGTTATTATAAAGTGCTACCGATAAAAACAAAATTTAAATTACTGATGAAACAAATTCATGCCTCACATTTTGTCCTTTAGTATCTTTTAAGATTTTGACATTCAGAAGGTTAAAACAGATGTTAGGTGTGTATGTACTGATGTGTTTCCTCCTCTCTTCCAGTTCTCACAGCGTAGATGCACAGCGACAGAGAAATGGCCATACCGCGGATGTTAAACTCCAACACACCGTTCATCATCGTCACCGGAGGATCTGAGCTCTCGTTTCTTGGCAAAGAGGACGACGGTCAGGGATGTGAGGAGGAGAAGGACTCGCTGGTCCAAGCCATCGCCCCGCATCTGAGTCGGGTGATGCAGCACGGCACCGCCAAACACATGATCACCGAGGGGCACCACGTGGCCGAGGAGAATCCCTTTGTCTCCATAGTGGCACAGGCAGAGAGTACGTGGATCAGTGACTGTTGCATGATGGGAATGAGCAGAATGAGGCTGGGGGTCTTAAAGTGTCACTGGGGTTGGTTTCCACTGGTAATGAAAATGTATGCATGATAGATTTTTAGGGTGATTTCGGTTAAAACCTCTAATTTAGTAGCACGTCTTTTCTACTGAATGAAAACCTTTGATTTATTCTCTTAGCATGCACTGAAACCTTTATGATAAACTCACCCAAGTGGACGAAAGTGGGCATGAAGAGATGCTATTGAGTTGCATTGTGGGACATGTAGGATCCAGGGTTTGTTTTTTTTAATATAAACTACAAAGAATTTCTTCCCGCCTAAAAACACATGAACACGCCTTTCGGCTGCAGAGAAATATAATAATTGTGGCGATCCACACTTCACCGCTGCCTGGTGTGAATTCGGCATTAAAGTCAGAATATTTCAGCCTCTGCTGCTTTGATTTAAAATGACAATTTGGGCTTTTTGGTTGTAATTAAGACAATTTAAAAGAATATTTCAA
>CAKAOI010051421.1:0-25044 GCA_916701655.1 Sebastiscus albofasciatus | reverse complement strand
GAATCCCTTTGTCTCCATAGTGGCACAGGCAGAGAGTACGTGGATCAGTGACTGTTGCATGATGGGAATGAGCAGAATGAGGCTGGGGGTCTTAAAGTAGCCCTGGGGTTGGTTTCCACTGGTAATGAAAATGTATGCATGATAGATTTTTAGGGTGATTTCGGTTAAAACCTCTAATTTAGTAGCACGTCTTTTCTACTGAATGAAAACCTTTGATTTATTCTCTTAGCATGCACTGAAACCTTTATGATAAACTCACCCAAGTGGACGAAAGTGGGCATGAAGAGATGCTATTGAGTTGCATTGTGGGACATGTAGGATCCAGGGTTTGTTTTTTTTAATATAAACTAGAGGCTATCACCAAATTCACACCAAAGCAGCAGCGATTCTGCGGCGAAGTGCGGCCAGATAGGACCCGCAGCCAATCAGTAAACAGATCCTGTGACTCCTGTGACTCGCTGACCTGCGCTACAAAGAATTTCTTCCCGCCTAAAAACACATGAACACGCCTTTCGGCTGCAGAGAAATATAATAATTGCGGCGATCCACACTTCACCGCTGCCTGGTGTGAATTCGGCGTAAAAGTCAGAATATTTCAGCCTCTGCTGCTTTGATTTAAAATGACAATTTGGGCTTTTTGGTTGTAATTAAGACAATTTAAAAGAATATTTCAACACTTTTATAAAATACCCTTATTCACTTTCTGGTGGAGAGTTGCATGAGAAGATTGATACCGCTCGGTAGCAGATGGTTAGCCTAATAAAGACTGGAAACAGAGAGAAACAGCTAGCCTAGCTCTGTCCAAAGGAAACAAAATCCACCTACCAGCACCTCTAAAGCTCATTTATTAACATGCTATATCACAGTTGTTTAATCCGCACAAACATTTGCCGTTAGGGGAGCTATGTGCCAGACTATTTCTCTGCCAGGAGTCTCCGCTGGTTGCCTCCTTATACAGACTTAACAAACAAGATATTACATGTTAATTAGTGAGCTTTATTTATTTTATACTCTGTTTGTTAATGTTGTGATCCCTGACGAATGAAAAGTATCAAACAGCTTTCTAATATCTGCTGTCTATCCCTCCCACCTCAGCCCACGACCCCAACATCTAAAAACAACGTGTCACAGTGTCAACAGTTCACTTTAGACGTGCTGGCTGGAGGATTATGTTACCAGACTGAGCCCGGCTAGCTGTTTCCATCTGTTTCCAGTCTTTGTGCTAAGCTAATAGGATGCTAGTCTGATATTTAAGAGACAAACATCAATCCTCTCATTTAACTCAACGCCATTTTCTGTAACGTTACAACTGAACGTTTCTCTGTCACAGGAGAAGACTTTCAGGAGTTCAGTCCAACCAACACTCAGTGCCCTTACTCAAGATGTCAGCTGCTCAGAAAGCACAGGTACCTCCTGATATACAATCCACATTACCATCAGTACAGCATGTCTAAAAAGAAATAATACAGCTGTGAGAGCTCATTTTAAAGGCCCCATGTGTTGGATTTGAAAAAGACTTAAAAGGCTACATCCACACTAATACGTTTTCATTTTAAGGTGCATAACTTTTGCTGCGTTTATGCCGAGCGTCCACGCTACTCTGCCTTTTTTTAGCTCCTAAAACCGAGACGTTTGAAAACACTGCTGACCCCGTTTCCGTTTTAAAACAGCTGGGTTGTGTTTTAGTCTGGACGCCCACGTTCGCTTCTTCATTATCAGTCCTGACGTGTCCTTCCCTGATTCGTCACGCCCCATCACGTGAACCTTTTCCTGAAGAAAGGAAACGACATCAGCCTCGACCACCAGCGGGTTAATTTCAACATGGATAACGAGTTATAAGCGTTGCTGACTGTGTTGTTGATGTTAGCAGCTGTTGTGCAGTTAAATTCTACATTTTATAATGCTGCTAATGCCGACATGTGCAGGAGGGGAAGCTATTATTCAAGCGCTTTGCATCAATTCCTGTGTCCAGCGCTGTTTCCTGTTTACACGTGCATACCCAGAGGACATGAATGGTCATGTGATATGCGTTTTCAGGCGTGGTCGTCTGGACGGAGATTAATGCTGAAACAGTTCTAAAACACTCGTCTGGACGGAGATCCAGTTGTCGGTATTAGTGTGGATGTAGCCTGTAGTGTTATGCCATCAGAGTAGACGCTATAATGACATAAAGAAATGTACACTTTAAGGAGCTTTAAGTAACATTCAGTGAGTATTGATCCTTAAACCTGCAGAGCGTCAGTCAGTACCCTGAACATGACGTCTATCCTCTAATGTGCAGGTCTGTCAGCATGGAAACCGCCCTCCTGAGTGACACGGAGGACGAGGACTTCGACGTGGCCGCCAAACTCCCATCGCTCCATCACCTCCAGAGGAAACAACGCAGGAAACCCAGAAGACAGAACCAGGAGGACGGAGAGCAACCTCCAATCATCCAGGGTCTGTGGGTGCAGGAGATCGATTGGCTGAAATCGACAGGCAGAGAGACGACGTCATCATCGGCTGAGATCATACCGCCTCCTCCTCAGTTTACCGACTGCAGCCATGGAGACTCTGAGTGTGTCAGAGGATTAGAGGATGTGTCGCTATCGGACGACAGAGGAGGCTCAGACTCTGATTGCGGTCTGGAGCAGGACTCTGACTCTATTTACACTCACGAGAGCGAGTCAGACTCGTCCTGCGCTGCAGAGGACGCCACACAAACACCTGATAGTTTTAAAGCCAGAATGTCAAGTTTAACCTTTGACCGGATGCAGGTGTCCGGTTTTACCTCCCGCTCTCATGCCGAGTGGGATTCAGACTCTACAGGGTGCGTTCAAAGCCTGCTGGGAGTTTCAGATTCCAGCGACACCCCCAGCGCTGTGAATGCATCCCAGTGTGCCTTTGGTTTGGAGGACATGAGTGACATTGACACAGTTTTGGACGGCCTCAGAGGCAGAGTGACGCGGCTGCCAAAGCTCTTTGTTTCACCGTTCTTTAGAGGTTTGATCAAACAGGTTCTGAGCCACAGGGAGACCAGCAAGCCTGTCAATGAAGGACTCATATTTCACCATGTAAGACATCCACTATAAGCTACGAGCACCAAACACTGCTCCTGATGCGTCGTATTTCCTGTTGTATATAAGTCCAATATTCTCTCTCTTTTAGCTCTGTTTTTGGTCTCCACCAACTCCTGAGGGGAAATATCTGTCTCTTTAGCTGCTTAATGCTCCATTATGTTCACCAGCTAGTCTCTAACTGGGTCTGTCTGTTGATGAGCGACTTTATTACCTTTTATTTTGGGCTCAAAGCGTAGCTGACAAGATCAGTGTGAGTAAAGTAGTCGTCCGTAAAAACCAAAACAAAGAGCTCAAATATGCTAAAATTCTTCTTAGTTTTAAGAGTCAGGTGGTAATCATCTGTGTGTTTGTCACTATGAACAACTTCATTCACATAATACATTGCAATCTGATCAATTGTTCATATTAAAATTTGATTAGAGCAGCTTTAAAGGTTCAGTGTGTAGGATTTAGTGACATCTAGTGGTGTGGTTGCAGATTGCAACCACACCGAGTACCCAGCCGCTCACGCCTCCCCTTTCAAAGACTGAGGTAACGTGAGCTGCTGAGTGTTTTGACACGGATTAACACTCTGCAGCTCACGTTACCGCAGTTATACAAGCGTGTCGGAGAACTACGGTGGCCTTCAGGTAACGTAAAAATGTGAAAGTCTCTCTCTAGAGGCAGAGTTTGGTTTGTCCAAACGAAACGAAAATACAACGATTCATAGTTTCAGGTGATTAAACACTAATGAAAACATACTTATTATATTATACTCCATTTCTGCTAATAGATCCCCCTAAATGTTATGCACTGGTCCTTTAAATTTAGTACTATATAAGCATTTTATATTGTCGGGCTGCATGTGGAGTCTTCTGTCTGCTGTTTGCTGCTGAGCAGGTAGTGTTCAGTAGATTTATCACCTTTTATTTTAGGGCTAAAAACAGCTGCCTGCTGCAGCTGGAAACGTAGCTGATATAAGATCAGTGAAAACCAAAAGAAAGAGCTCAAATGTTCTAAAACGCTTCTTAGTTTTAAGAGAAACTGCAGAGTCAAGTCTATAGATTTGTCTATATGAACAAGCTCTTTCACTTTACACACCGTCTATTGTTTGTATGAGATTATAGCAGCTTTTATTAAAGTAAAAGTACCTCTACATAGTATTTAAGTACGGCACTTAGTGTCTTAGTTGCAGCAGGTTTTTGTCCTTTGGCTACAGACAGGAAACACCTGCTGTGACATCACAGATTGGGGTGTTCCCTGGTGTGTTTAACAGGCTTCCTAATCTTTAACATACATTACTGTCATTATACTGTTATATCCTCCAGCTACTCGAGCCCAGCAGCAGTCAGTACCGTGAGGGAGAGGAGTACTGCGTCCTGCACCACATACAGAACGGCTCCTACGGTGACGTGCTCTGTGTTCGGGACCAAAGGACTGGATTCACATGTGCTGCCAAGAGGGTAAGCCAAGAAAGAGTGAGTCATTTAAAAGGATATATGCACCACCCTAACGTCTCCTCTGCACCGACACGGTGATTGAGTTAAAAGTGATTGCAGCACATTGTTGTCCGCTGATCTCAGATTCCTCTGAGTCACTTCAGCAGCGAGGAGGTGAGCACGTGGAGCGCGCTCAACTCGCCTCGTGTTGTGGAGCTCTTCGGGGCCGTGAGGGAGGGCCTCAACGTTGTGCTCTTCATGGACCTGAAGCCAGGTAAACTTTCCTCCACTCTCAGCAATAAATAATACTTTACTTTGTATGCAGTATAATTACACATTTACAGTGAATGCATTTCAGTGTTAAAAGTAAAGATCTGCTCTTCAGCATGTTTGGCCCAGCTTCTGAAAGAGATGAAGTCCCTACCAGAGGATTTGGCCCTGCACTACCTGCATCAGTCACTGGGGGCGCTAGAGCACCTGCACCACAGGAAGGTCCTCCACCTGGATGTCAAAGGTATGCTCTTCTTGTTTTGAGCACCAGATCCCATTTACTCAAGTACAAGTACTCATTTTATGCTTCTTTATATTTGTATTCAACTACATTTCAGAGGCAAATACTGTACTTTGTACTCCACTGTGTTTATTCGACAGCTTTATTTACTTTTCAGATTAAGATTTTACAAACAAAACATGTGATCAGTTTACAAAAATATGATGCTGTGTTATAGATTTACCAAAAGTAAATCAATTATTTAAAATTAGCTCCACCTCAACCATTAGCATTAAACATAATTTTTTTTATATACTTTGAGTCCATCTTGCTAATTTTGAATTGGGGCTGTCACAATATCAGATTTTTGATAGAATGTGATAAAAATTGCTATTTCTGTTTTAATTTGCTTCTTTATTTATTTATCTTTGTATTAATTCCCTTATTTATTTACTCTTCTGTTTAATTTTCCCCTTTATTTATTTCTGTATTTATTTTTTATTAATTTTTAAATCAATTTATTTATTTTTGCAATTTTTAAATTTATTTTTGCATTTATTCCATTTATTTTGCATTTATTTATTTTTTTATTTTATATTTATTTTTAAATGTATGTATTTATTTATGCACGATTTTCCATATGCATTTCACCCTTAATTTAATTTTTTTAATTTTCCCTTTTATTATTTGTATTATTTTTTTATTTATTTATATTTATATGAAGTTTGAGGATCATGTGTAAATAAATGCATAAATAGATGCATACATTTAAAAATAAATATATAAGAAATTTAAAAAGAAACTTAAAAAAACATTAAAAAAAGAAAAATAAATAAATTGATTTAAAAATTAATAAATACATATATAAATAAAAGGGAAAATTAAACATACAAGTAAACAAATAAGGGAATTAATACAAAGATAAATAAATAAAAATAAATTAAACAAATTAAAACAGAAATATCAATTTATGTCACATTTTATCAATCAACTAATGGCTACATTTATTTTTAATATGATTTTTGCAGCATTTAATGACATATTTATTTATTTATCGAGTCATTTATTTATTTATTGATTTTTATTTTGTCAGGTTCCGTCCTTCATAGAAGTGTAACTTCATCCAGTTTAATAATCTTGCTCGCCCTGCCAACTAGTGGGGACAACATGCTCTTTCTACATCCTGTGTAGCAGTGATATAATACTTTTACTTGTACCCTTATGTTTGCTTTTAAAGTCTCTGAATACTTCTTCCATTACTGGTTTCTGTGCACATGCAGTCTTTGGACAAAGCTTCTTTATATTGCTGTTGTAATGTATTCATGTGGATTCAGCTTTAGTTTGTTATGAGACCCCACAGTAGTAGATCTGATACAGTCAGCAGCCCAGTAAAGCCTCTAGCTGCTGGTTCTACTGTCAGATCGCATCCCCAGTGTTGGTTCCTAATCCCAAACTGACACCTCACCCCTAAACCCTCAGTAATCCTCACTGAGAGGATTGAAGGGGAAGGGGCTCGCTCAAATTAGGCCCCTCCGTCCGTCGCCCTCTGTGTTCACTCAGCCATTAAACATCATATTAACCAGTCTCATCATATCAGATCATGAAGAAGAAGAAGAAGATGTTACTTCTGTGAACCCATCACTCCGACAGCCTCCTGGTTCAACTGTTTCACAATGAGCACCAAATGAAAACAAGCCGTCCCACTAAATCCTACGTGTTGATTTTATTCCAGTTGACAATGTGCTGCTGTCTGCAGACTGCAGAGACACATTCCTCTGTGACTTTGGTCTCTCAGAGACACTCGATGACAACGGACGGAGCACCAACGCGTTCAGGGGTGAGTCAATGCCAGTCACCAATAAACTGTGGCAAAATTAAACATTAAATACTGATATTCATTGATTACATTACTGGACATGGTTTATTTATTTAAGGATTATTTGATCGAGACAAATACAGTTTACATTTTGCACAACAATTATCCAATGCAATGTATCACAGCTTTTATAGCTTCTGCTAATTTCCAACACCCGTCCCTTGAAGGGCCTTTAAAGGTCCCATATCGTGCTCATTTCCAGGTTCATACTTGTATTTTGTGTTTCTACTAGAACATGTTTACATGCTTTAATGTTAAAAAAAAACTTTATTTTCCTCATACTGTCAGCCTGAATATACCTGTATTCACCCTCTGTCTGAAACGCTCTGTTTTAGTGCATTTCAATGGAATTGCATTGCTAGGCAACAGTTTAGGTCCATGTTGACTTCCTGTCAGCTGATGTCACTCACATACACTGCAACAGGAAATAAACTGGGACACATTTAGAATATTTACATTTAAAACCGTGTAAATTTTATATTTGTGACATCACAAATGGACATAAATCCTAACAGCTTGTTTCAAATGCACAATTTCTGAATACGGGCTGTGTGTTTCTTTGTATATTGAGCATTTTAATAGTTTAACAGTATTTATATAGCACTTAAACCTGCTTTATGATATAAAAGACATGAAAATTTCACTTTTTACAATATGGGACCTTTAAAATAACAAATATAAAACATGTTCACAGACAATAAAGTTAAATCATGTGGTACATTTTGTTGACCTTATAGGAACGACTTGCCGCTATACTCATATATACAGTATATAAATACAAAAGAAGAGTTACTTACAACTTTTATAAATTTACCATTTCTCTATAATTCTACGTTTTTTTAATGGAGAGATTGAAATGATATTTTGTCGTTGTAGGAGCCGCGTTCCCCGGCACAGAGACCCACATGGCGCCCGAGGTGGCACGAGGGGATCAACTGTGCGCCAAGGCGGACGTGTGGAGCAGCTGCTGTATGCTACTGCACATGCTCAACGGATGCCACCCGTGGATACGCTACTACTCCCACCCGCTGTGTCTCCAGGTGACCGAAGTGTGATGGTTTCATCCTGAAGTGGGAAGAACTGCACTGAGGTTTTCTCACATTTCCTGTCATGTGTTTGTCAGATTGTCGATGAGCCTCCTCCTCTGTGGGAGGTGCCGTCCAACTGCAACAACTTCACGGCCAAAGTGTTCAGAGCCGGACTCCAGAAAGATCCAGACAGACGGGCGTCGGCGAAGGAGCTACAGAGGAAAACCACCAAGGCCCTCAGAGCAGGTCGGTGTGTTACATGTTCAGGAATCATCTTTATTTTTATAATAATGATGATAATAAACTTTGTTTATATATATGTTTTTTCAATGTCTCTGTCGAATGTCTGTTTTGTATAATGTCTAAAAATGCAAAACAAAACTGATGCCATGGCTCTGATTAATATCCCCAAGAGGGAGCAAGTGTAGGGGAAATAAAATAGGACCCAGGATTGAGCCTTGAGGAACTCCAAATACAGTTTTGGCCGTTGAAGAGACGTCATTGTCTATAGAATTGTCTATTTTTTTAGGTATGAAAACAGTGTTTCAACCAAAAATGTTCAATCTCTAGTAACTTACTGTTGTTGTGACATTACCTGCATCACTGAAGACTCTACATTTACTCCACAGTTGGAGGTTTGAGTCCCTGGTCCGTCAGAAGTGCCTGTGAGAAGCTGCATCACGACAAGAGCCAGAATGAGGACGCCCCCTGCTCTTTGTCAACTAAACCATCAGCCACGATGTACTGGGTGAGCCCCTGGAGGACCACCGCAGTGGACGAGGACAGCAATGACTGGGCGGATGGTGACTCAGACTCTGAAGTGGAGGCCGACTCCTTAACGAGGGAATGGGAGCCTAAATCCCTGCAGGATGATTACGCTGCAAACGGAAGAGACTGGGACACCTGCTCTGGTTCAGAGGTGGATATATACATGGCAGAGGAGGAGCTAGATCAGGAGAAGTGGCTGAAGAGCGATGTGGACTATGAGGGGGACTGGGAAGAGGAAGGAGATGAGGAGGAGGAGGAGGAGGAGGAGGAGGAGTGGGACTCCTCCGTGTCTACAGGGTATCTCCGTGCTCTCCGGGGAATTTTCCCTTTGCTGCAAAAAGGCCAACAGACAAATGAGAATTCATGGGGATCAGAGCCGGAGCTGGAATACCTCCGAGACGGTGAGTCAGGAAAAGTCTGTGTCATGACGACAGCTCAGCAACTGTAATACATTCTCCTCTTTAGCAGTTTGTTGACTGGATACACGTCCAGAATCACTTACATTTTATTAGGACACTGCGTCTCACAGTGATTACAGAGCTTTTCCTCTCTGTTGCACATTTAAAGGAACACGCTGTCTTAAAGGGGAACTCCACCAACTTTACTTATCACAGATTTTTTATACTAAATCAAAGTACAGTGGAATCCGCTTATAGTGATCACGTCTGTCTGTCTGATCACTATAAGCGGATGATTATTATAACCAGTTTCTGTTTTTGTGCATCATTTCTCATGCAGATCACCTAGATGGTGATCTGACATTTATGTATTTATTACATGAATACAAAGTAATGAAACGTACAGCTTCGTTATTTAAATGGTAAATGGACTTTTGACTATTTATACAGCGCTTTTCTAGTTTTCCGACCACGTCAGCATGTCAGCATTCACACACACATTCATACACTGATGGTAGAGGCTGCCATGCAAGGAGCCAACCTGCCCATCAGGATCTAATCTAAATACTCATTCACACACCAATGGCTCGGCCTTCAGGAGCAATGTAGGGTTCAGTATCTTGCTCAAGGACACTTTGACATGTGGACAGGAGGAGCCGAGGATCAAACCGACAATCTTGGTGAAGTGATTGCCGGGGCTCCTTGTTCTCTCGCTCGGCGGCGGCGTGGAGGGAGACGGGCGCCGGTGTTACACCGAAATCTGTGACCGCAGAGAGCCAGCAACACATGAGGTCACCATTTCTGACGGCTGTTGTCAGAAAATGTGACCCCACTGTACCTGTGTATGAAGCAAATACAAAACTAAATTGTTAAAAACATAAATGTATTTTAATATTTTTATTTTAAAGATATATTCGCAAAACTCTAAAAGAAAAGTAAACGACAGGTACAATGGGGTGTTGCTGGCTCTCTGCGGTCATAGATGTCGGTGTAACACCGGTCTGCATGTGTGCGGCAGAGCCTGTTGAGGATTGGCAAAGTTTACGTGACCAGGCATTATCAAGCCACTTGACGAGGGCGGCTTCAGCCACAGGTGCTTCCCCCGTGCACATTAGTTTTTCCCATCATGATATCAACGTACACGAAGCATCAGCCTCAGGTATCCAGCCGGAGAGCAGACGGTCCACAAGGCAAAGTATCACGGGAGTAAAGTAAAACAAAAATTCAACTTACGTTAGTCTAACGTAGTTATAATAGCATTTATGAAGTAATTGATTTGAAAGGTATACCTGATGCACTCAGACATGAAATAAGACACCGGTGTTGTGCTTTAGTGGGAAGGAAGGACGGACGGCGTGTTTTGTTTGGTTGTAAACTGCTGGTATGTTTTCTCTCACTAGATGTACCCATCGGCACCAGAATCCAGACCCCGTCCCCTGAACCTCGAGACGACCCTCCGTCCTGTTTCAGCTGCTCGGACTCATCACAGCTGGACGCCTCAGAGAAGGTGAGTGTCTACAGATGTACTGTACATGTGGAAACAATCATAACCCTGAAAACCAAACCTTTCTCTCCGTTTTGAAGGAGTCTGATCACTCGTCTGATGATCTGAGCTCTGGAGTCTTTTCCTCCTGTAACAGTCAGACAGACGGACACATGGAGTGGTTGGCCTCAGCCAATCAGCACTCCTCGCACTGCTTCGAAGGTGAGACGGCAGGCCTGTATATCATTACATTACACGCTGGTCGACTTCTGTTTTTATATTGTTATTCACTGCTCTGACGCTCCAGGTGTTGACATCTGGATAGAGAACGTCCAGGGCGAGTGTCTGAGGATTCGAGAACGCCGGCAGGTCAAAGTGGGACACGTTGCTATCGGAATCAGTGATCAGGTAAGAGACAGTTACAATGGAACAAACCATTGACTTTCACCTCTTAGCAATATACGTTCTTTGGTCACGGTGACTACGTCCACTTCTTATATACTGTATGGTTTTTCTACAAGGCTAGAAAGACGCCAACGTTCTCACACATAAGAACTTTAAATAAATGATCTGGCAGAATTTGGATTTAAATCTCATCAAAGATTAAGAGAACCAGATTCAATACTTGATGCTACTGACACCTCTCAGTCAGCGGAGAGGTTTGATACCCGAATGATCTCATCTATCATTAACAGATCTCAGGGAAAGCCTTCACGTTGGAGACCCTGGACAGGAAGACGGTGTCCTTTGAACAAGAGATCAGAGAGTCCTGTCTGTGGCTGCGCTGCGTTCCTGCTCCTGACAGATGTCAGCGCTGGAGGTGGAGAGTCAGAGACGGCAAGCTGGAGCTGAGAGAATGAGACGGACGTTTCTGTTCTCTTCTCTCCTTGTTTGCACTAATTTAATCCCTGATTGTTCTAAAGACATGTGGACGTGTGTGCATGTACCTGAAGATGTGCAGCTGATATGACTGGTGATATAAATATAACGTAGGACAACCAGTGCTTATTGGTACGTTGTGATTTTAAAGCTGATTTTCTACTTGTAAAGATGATTTTTCTATATTTATATCTTGCCCTGTAGGCCTTTATGTTTGGGGGGCAATCTTTCAGTCTGTGTTTCCTCTGTGATCTGGAAACTAGAGTTTGTCATGTTTTTAAATGCCGTTTAGAACGAGTGAAGCTGCTTCAAACAACGAATAACTGTCATGATACAATGTGAGCCCTCAAGACATTAATACTTGAACGTTACTGACATTTTATATCTTAATAAAAAATTACCTCCGAGGCAAAGAAGCTGCTCACTTCTGCTTGTTTTCCAATCATTGACTCCTTCATTCATCGTGTGAACATGGGAACACGGGAGGAGAGCAGTGAGGATACATTCAACACACACCCTGATGAAAATGCCTCTCATGCTGCCGTAGACTGACATCAGACCTACGGCCTATTTACAACACTAATAAAGAAAGTAGCACAAAGAAAGGTCATGTGACTGAATCACATGTGAAACAGGATTTCCCACATGATCAGATCACATGACTCAGACTGAGACATTTCATTTAAACTCTCTTTACAAAGGCACATCTGCTGCTTTTTGGACATTTTGCAGATGAAATTATAACATTAAGAAATCATGAATTATTACAGTGGTTAAGCTACCAGTGAGGACGCTGAGGTCATGTCTGGGAATTTCTTTTTAGGGAAGTGGACGGTGTTTATATTCAACAATTAAAGCAACCATTCATTCTAAGCTAACAAAAACACAACAATGCTTAGTTTCAGGTGATTACACACTAATGAAAACATAGTTATGAATATTATATTACATTTCTGCTAATAGATCCCCTGAAATCCTACACACTGTCCCTTTAAAAACATCTGGTGGATATTTTATTGGCTGATTCAATGACTTTGTTATACTCATAAATATTTAAATTCTACTATCTTTGACCTGCTAAATGTGTAAATAGATAAATCGGTATTTCCCCACCAGAGTTTTAGTCCTAGCAGTGCACCTTCACCTTCATGGGAAATAATATTTATAGAAAATACTGTTAATAAAATGCTTAAAATATCAACAACAACAAAAAATTAATTAAAGGTCCCATATCATGCTAATTTTCAGGTTCATACTTGTATTTTGTGTTTCTACTAGAACATGTTTACATGCTGTAATCTTAAAAAAACACCTTTATTTTCTTCATACTGTCTGCTTGAATATACCTGTACTCACCCTCCGTCTGAAACGCTTTGTTTTAGTGCATTTCAACAGAATTGCATTGCTAGGAAACAGTTTAGATCCCTGTTTACTCCCTGTCAGTTGATGTTATTCACATACACTGCAACAGGAAATAAACTGAGACACATTTAGAATATTTATGTTTAAAACCGTGTAATAATCTCTATATTGTATATTTGTGACATCACAAATGGACAGAAATCACAACGGCTTGTTTCAAACACAGTTTCTGAATACGAGCTGTGTGTATTTCTATGTATATTGAACGTTTTGATAGTTTAACAGTATTTATAAAGCACTTAAACCTGCTTTATAATATAAAAGACATGAAAATCTCACTTTTTACAATATGGGACCTTTAAGACTTTATTTTTGGAGTCTGGTCAAAATATTTTGTGGGAGGGATTTGGACTCATTTCTTAGTATTTCTAAAATTCTGGCTTTATTTTCCTCCTTTTTAATGATGTTTGAGGAATGTGGAGCTAACGGAGTCGCTGAAGCAGCTCCTCCTATAGTAAATATTTAAACATGGCCCACCACCCACAACAAAACAACTAGTAGGCTATCTCTCTAACTCTTTAACATGATTCTCTATATGATTAGATTATAGAAAGGCTGATCCATCTGGAGCATAACGTGTACAGTGGCTTAAAGCCACCTGGTTCTGGTCTAGAAAGGGATCTTTGTTGACATTCAGCAGGTGTCCAGTAGCTCAGAAGTTGCAGAATGTCAACACAAAGGATAATAGAGGGCTGAGTCCTGCCTGGAAACGGTTGACTGAACGAAAACAAAGAAAGGACTCATTTTACTTATGCATGTCAGTGTGTAGTATTTAGAGGATCTCTTGGCAGAAATGGAATAAAATATTAATAAGTGTGTTTTCTTTAGTGTATAATCACATGAAAATAAGATGCATTGTGTTTTTATTGTGAGTTTCAGTTGGTTGCAATCTGCAACCTCACTGCTAGATGCTGCCAGATCCTACACACTGCACCTTTAAGTACAGTCGGTTTTATTTATATTTATAGCCCTTTATCAAAAAATCCCACGTGTTGGATGGGGTTGAGGTCAGGGCTCTCTGCAGGCCAGACCAAACTGGGAAAAGCGTTTCTTCATGGAGCTGTCTTTGTGCAGGGACTCATTGTCATGTTGAAACAGGAAAGAGACAAACACACAGTGTTGCCACACAGTTGGAGGAACACTAATCTCTGATGTATTATTGAACTAAGGGGCCTAGCCCGAACCATGAAACAACAGAACACCTCTGTCCACATATACCTTTGGCCCTTATAGGCCCTTTAGTGTATTTTGCTGACAAAACAATCCAGTATCAGCAACATTTTCTCCAGCTGGAGTTGTGACCACATGCATGGGCAGATTATGAGACAATGGGCCCCCAAAAGGGCCCCACCACCTCTCAGGAGCAAGACATGCAGATTTTATAGTTGTCCATCCTCTTTTTGTTGTTGTTTTGTGTCACTTTGTAGTCATCACGCATCTACATGGAGCTTGTGTCACTTTGTGGTCATTTTGTGTACTCTTTGTGGTAATTTTTTATGTCGCAATGTGGTCATTTTATGTCTATGTGGTCATTTTGTGTCTCTATGAAGTCGTTTTGTGTCTCCTTGTGGTCATTTTGTGTCTCTTTGTGGTAATTTTATGTCTCTTTGTGGTCATTTTATGTCTCTACGTGTGCATTTTGTGTCTCTTTGTGGTCATTTTGTGTCTCTATGAAGGCGTTTTGTGTCTCCTTGTGGTCATTTTGTCTCTTTGTGGTAATTTTATGTCTTTTTGTGGTCATTTTATGTCTCCATGTGGTCATTTTGTGTCTCTTTGTGGTCATTTTATGTCTCTACGTGTGCATTTTGTGTCTCTTTGTGGTCATTTTGTGGTTTTGCGTAGTTGTTTTTGTCTCTTTGGTGTGATTTTTGTCTCTTTGTAGTGGTCTTGTGGTTTTGTGTCTCTTTGTGGTCGTCTTGCATCTATTTGTGGTCATTTAGTGTCTCTTTGTGGTCGTTTTGAGTCTCTATGTAGTCATTTTGTGTCTCGTTGTTATCATTTTGTTTCTCTTTGTGGTAATTTTGTGTCTCTTTGTGGTAATTTTGTGTCTCTATGTGGTCATTTTGTGTCTTTTTGTAGTTGTCTTGTGGTTTTGTGTCTCTTTGTGGTCGTTTTGTGTCTCGTTGTGGTCATTTTGTGTCTCTTTGAAGTCGTTTTGTGGTTTTGCGTAGTTGTTTTGGTTTCTTTGTAGTCATTTTATGTGTCTTTATGGTCATTTTATGTGTATTTGTGGTCATTTTGAGTCTCTTCCTGGTTTACAAATCCATTCAAATATCAGTGTATGTTTTATTATTACGCTCTTGGATATGTTTCTTGGTCCCTGTAGCTAATTCACCCAATCCAGATTTCCTATAATGCAGGACACTAGAGTGAATCTTGAGTCTTGTATCTTGTATCTTGAGTCTTGTCGTCCAGCTGAGTCTGGAACTCTAATAAACTGCTGTTGGTTCACTTCCTCGACATTTTGTGCCACTGTGCACACAGAGATCATCCGACGCTGTGATTGGCCAGCAGGACACCAGGGGGGCGGGTCATCAGTGACACCATCTGCTCTCTGATTGGTCAAGCCTCTCATAGTGGGAAGTACCCGTATGTACGCCGGTGTCTCCCTGGTTGCGCAAGACGCCATTTTGGAGTGACAGTGAAAGATAACGGAAAGATCGAGAAGCTGCCTCTTTATAAAGGTAATAACCCGCTAAAACCCGCCGAATCCAACATATAACATGTCGTATTATCTGTACCAACTGTTGCTGTAGCGAACTGCTCGGTTTATTTACCCGTTTCAACCGGATTCACGGTGTTAAATCTGTCGTTACTGTGACGCGGCATTTAGCTAACGGATGCTAACGAGCTAGCATGCTAACGGATGCTAACGCTAGCATGCTAGCTTAAAGCAGCTAAAGTTAGCATGCTAAAGGCTAGTTCCGGTGCCGTTAACGGTAACGAGATAAAAAAGAGTTGTAACTGTCGGGTTTGGACAAAAAATACCGGATTTAAAACAAATCACCGAAATTATGTCGACGGTTAACGAAGCTAACATTAGCTTAGCATGCTAACGTTAGCTAGCATTTTAACATTAGGTTACCGTGCTAAAATTAGCTTAGCATGCTAGCATTAGCTTAGTATGCTAACATTAGCTAGCATTTTAACATTAGGTTACCATGCTAACATTAGCTTAGCATGCTAACATTAGCTTAGCATGCTAACATTAGCTGTAGCATCCGCCCTTTAGTGAGGTTTAACGGCAATCTGTTTTTATTAACCAGCTTTACTTTATCTAACGTCGTTTATTAAACATATATATAATAATCAGTGATTCCCTACTCTTTTACTGTTCATTTTACTCGATGTTTTAGGTGGATTGTGTGTCTTTATAGCTTGAGGTCGAGGTGTTTCTAGCTGCTAGCTGTCGTCTTGTGACGGCTCACACACTCAGTAACATTATCCTGCTGCAGCTAGTGATCACAGTCTCAGGGAGAGAGTCTGCCAGCTGGAACAGGCCTTCCTTATCTGCTGATCAGCCAGCCATCCAGTTTATCCGGGTTAACAACGGAGCTGCTGATGGATATATAGGATTGTTAGCTTCTTATTAGTGAGATTTCACTATAAATGATGCGATGCTCACAGATATTAATGCAGGGAACTGTTAGATAATGGTGGATGTTGACGGTTTGAGCTGGCCGGTAGCGTACAGCCATTAAAACGTTTAACCATTAGCTTAAGTAAACATCTCGTCTGTGTTCCCACCATGTTACATTCATTGTGGCCCCTTTTGGTTCAGCGAAAATGAGCCTTTTCCTCGACTAAAGACATTGCTGTCATCAACCTGCAGTGGCACAATACTACTGTGTAAAAATGATTAGTTGATTTTGAACTGTAATGCAGCCTTTAAAACCCAAGAAAAAAACAATACTTGTACCATATTATGATATCAAAAATCTAACACGATATCCCAATATCAATATAATATCAATATATTGCCCAGTCCTAATACTCAATTTCAGGTACCTCAAATTTGTACATAAATGTACAGTACTTTTTTTGCCATTGTGAGCTATCCAACAATAATACAACATTATATTTACCACTTGTATGGATGGGTTGATAGATAGATAGATAGATAGATAGATAGATAGATAGATAGATAGATAGATAGATAGATAGATGGGTGGATGGGTGGATAGACAGACAGATAGATAGATAGATGGGTGGATAGATAGATAGATAGATAGATAGATAGACAGACAGATAGATAGATAGATACAGTAGATAGATAGATAGATAGGTGGATAGACAGACAGACAGATAGATAGATAGATAGATAGACAGACAGACAGACAGATAGATAGATAGATAGATAGATAGATAGATAGATAGTAACTTTATTGATCCTCAGGGAGGTTCCAGTTCCCGGCATCACAGTTCCATGGTGTAAAACATGTTAGTAAAACGGCAGTAAACAAGTTAGTAGTACAAAGTACAAAGAAATATACCAGATCTAAAACTACCAGGAGATGAAGAGGCTGTTAAAGTGAGTATAGTGCAGAGTAACAGCTGAGATACAGGACTATTAAAAAGTGCAGAAGACACTGTGAAAGGTGAGTGTAGTGCAGGGCAACTCCAGTAGCTTAGTCTATGACAGTGCACTGTGTGTGTATCTGTTTTGTCCTGTGTTAGGTCAGGTAGATCATATTTGCTAAACGTTTTCACACCAAAGACCTTCAATAAATTCAGCTACATTTATTTTACAAGATCCCTGAAACACAATCTGACTGCAGGTTTCAGGTGGAAACCAGAGCTGGAGGAGAGATGAGAAAGAGATGATGAAGAGCTGGAAAGAGCCTGCAGGGGGGGACTAAGTTGGTGATCCAATTAACCAACAACTCTAGTTAAAAAAAAGAAATAGGTTGCACTTCAGTAAACACTAGTCCGTCCCCTTCTACCCCTCCAGTCCTGAAGCTGATGCATTTTGTATTGTTTTGTCATGTCTCTCCGCTGCAGGATGAAGAGATCTCATGTTTCAGAGACATCAAACCTGGAGCTCCTCATCATTACCTGGTCGTCCCAACCAAACACGTAGGGAACTGTAAATCCCTCAGCAAGGAACACGTGCCTCTGGGTAAAGATTACACTCCACACCTCGTCACTGATGCCTGTGGAAATGTAAAGAAATGTACTGCATGTTGCTGCCAACTTCAGTTTCACTGACAGTTCACTGCTAACTAATCCTGTGGACTGGAACTGGTGTTCAGTGTTAACTACGCTGCAACTGATTAAATATAGCTGCCTTGTTTTTAATGGCAAATTGTATTAAGTTTAAAAAGGAAGATGTGTTTTTGTTGTCACTCTCAGTGAAGCGGCTGGTCGAGACAGGGAAGGACATCCTCCAGAAAAATAACATAACAGACCTCAGTGATGTCAGGTGAGATACTTTATATTCAGTGGGAGGCCGAAGAGCTACGACGTGACTACAAAGGAAACATCCACAAACATGTTCACCAGGTCAAGGCCTAGTTCAGCTGTTCAATTGTCCCTTTTATAACAATCAGTACTAATAATCAACACTATGCCTGTCTAGACAGAAGAGCAAGCAAACAATCCACAGTGATAGCGATGCCAGGTACTGATGAACAGTATATGTACACATCATCCCAGTATCAGTGTAACAGAGTGAACTATGAGCTGTATTTACCAGAGAACAGTCGCTCTTAATCTAATGGAAATCCTCTAGACTGCTGTGTAATTGTTACTGACAGATTATTTAGCTTTGCTAACATATCTGTAGCTTTGTGGCACTTAAAGTGAGTAAAGCTTGTTGTGAGCCTCTGTGCACTGATGCCCTTTCCCTTGCCTGCAGGTTCGGTTTCCACTGGCCCCCGTTCTGTTCTGTCACACACCTCCACCTCCACGTCCTGGCACCTGTCAGTCAAATGGGCTTCATGTCTCGCGTCATCTACAGACTCAACTCCTATTGGTTTATCACGGTAAGCCGCCTCCTCGTCATTTGTTCTGTGCTCCATTACTAATCATGCTATTGAATATAATTTAAGGTTTAGGAAATATAAAGTAGTTGCTTCTCAGTCTTAAATCTGTTCACCATCAGGCTACATTAAGCAAAATAGGTCAACATGAAAAAGCTGTCGATTTCTTGCAGGCGGGTTGGTTTAAATGTAGAAGGACTGTTGAACTGGTGATTTAGTATTTGATGAATGAACAGTGAGCTCTGTTGTTTTTACTGTTTTTGCATTTCAGAGTCTTTTTCTCATTATGAAATTCCAAACCACTCGACCAGGAACCAATACAGTAGAAGTGTGTTCAGTTCCTCTGCACTAAATTCATAAGTATAAGTGTTCACAGGCTCTACCTCCTGTTGCATAAGGGATTTACAGTCTAAAAGCTGGTATTATAGACGTGACTGACCGGAGGACAGTGTGCTGTAGATCAACACATGAATCTCGTATTTAGTTCAGCGATTCTCTCTGTGCCACCCGCCCCGTGGTGCCACCCGCCCCGTGGTGCCACCCGTCCCGTGGTGCCACCCGCCCCGTGGGGCCACCCGCCCCGTGGTGCCACCCGCCCCGTGGTGCCACCATACTTTAGTTTATGCAGGTGTAGTTTTAAAGGTCAACCAGAAGTGCTGTCAGTCTAATTTCTGTTCTGTCCACATGTTGATGTTTTGCAGGCGGAGCAGCTGATTGCGCTTCTCGACTCTAAAGCAGAGACCGACTGATCGCTTGCTTTGGATCCGGATGTCACAGTACTTGACGCTGATGATGACTTGCAGACTTGCAGAATGTCTTGTTTGATGATACACTCTCACATTAAGTTGGTCAGAGCTAATGACAGTGTTTTAAACTGGTGACATATTTGTAATAAGTGACCACTTTTCAGACTGGAAGCCAAATGAATGAAGCCAAATCTCTTTTCCTGCGACTTGAGACATGCCAGACAAATGTTTTTTAAAATGTTTTTACAGAAGAAGTTCATAAAATCTCCATTCATACGCCATAATACAAATGCATTTACTTTATGGACCAAGTAGCATACGGTGTGACTTAGGGCTGGGCGATATGCTTGTAAATAATATAATATATATACCGGACCTATAACCCAGAAATTATTGAGAATTATTAAATTTTGAGTTCCAATTTAAACCGCCGCAGCTTTTCTAGCTTGTTTTCCTACCTCATCACGTACTGTATAAACTTGCATTGGCGCCTCTCTTCCGCTCTCTCCAGGCTCTTTCTTCTTCCCTCCAGACACAAAAACACCCCCCAGACGCACATCCATGCTCATACACCACACACACACTAACCCAGGAGAGTGTGTGTCTGTGAACGGGAGAGAGACGCAGTAGGAGCGAAGCGCCAAAGCAAGTCTCATGCCAGCAGTTTAAAAAATGACAATACGTATTTATGCACGATGTTGACGATATAGTCATCTACTACATCCCACGTACATATAGAGTATATTCGGTATATCGCCCACCCCTACTGTGATTCACTTAGAGTTCCCAAGCTGTTGTATTTCCTGCCTTACTGCTTTGCAAATCTGATTTTGTGCATGAATAACTGAAATGAATTTAAAACTGTAAGAAAAATGAATTTGTGTAATTCATATATTGGGATAACGCGTTGGTCAGCTGTGTATAGCACGATTACCTCAGCTAGGTTGAGTTCTGAGGCTCCTTTACCGTGGAAGTGATCCTCTGACGCTGTAAAGTAAAGGATGCTTCACGATCTCAACAAGCAGTGAAACATAGAGAGGTGTTTGATTCTACAGGCTCATCTTACTTTTGATTTGATGTAATGTCTTATGATTGTGTTATGATGTATAACATGAACTAACCAGTTGGTGTATGAAGTGAATATTTATGCTATATGATACGACTGTATACTAAGGAATGTAAAGAAAGAAAACCATACTGTATGAAAGTGTATGCACTTTAAGAATTAATTTAACTTAGAATAAATAATGCATTGCTGCTTCTCAGTGTGTTCCTCATGTAGTGAGTCCCAGATATCGGTTTACACTCTCTCTCTCTCTCTCTCCCTCATTAGTTTAACTCCACCAGTCAGTGCTTACAGTTCACAAAGCACCCACAGTAACCCCAGGACAGACAGGACGTTGTTACGTTTCCTCCTTTATTATAATACCATGAGCTGTACTTGCTAATAGATCAATCCACTACTGCTATATGCTAAAACATCTTCATTAGTTCTCATGGTCATTACTTTTAATAGCAGCAGATCTTATGGCGTGTGTCAGTCAGTGCATAGTTTATAGTGTAGTACTGTGCGTATTGTGCATCTTTCTCAGTGCGGTGCAGGTGTATAAAAGTTTCAAACCGTAACAAGGTTACCCTAAATTACAAAGCACACTTGTAATCGAGCCAAGTGGGATCAAGTTCATCCTATAGCACCATATTGTCTGTCACAGGCAGCCTCGTGTTCTCTTTGGCTTCGGCTCGGACTCCTTCACTACTCTGACTTCACTTCAGCTGCTCACTCCGACTCTTTCCCCACAATAAACAGCTAGTGAAGGAGATACAGAGTGAGAGGGGGTTTGTTCAGCTCAGATCTGATTTAGCAACATACTCAAATCTAGTATATGAAATAATGTAGACACTTGAAAATGTTCTATTTTTGAAGCAACTAAGCCACCCTAGGAAACGGATATCAGGGTGGTTGAGCCCATAAAACAGTACTTCTATCGTATCTTTGTTGTTAAGTTTCAACAATATTTCTCTTTGTTTGTGTTTAAGTTTTAGCTTAGCATATCCTGTCATGATTTTATTATTATTTGACTGATGCACTTGCATTTTAGATAAAAACAGTTTGCCATCTTCTTTAGTGCTATTAATTGCTTTGAAAACTCGTCTATCAGCATGCTGATGACTTCTACTGCTGCTGACAGATGCTGCTAATTGGCATTTCACCTGGTATGAGCCAAACTCATAACGGTGTTTTGAATTGTTATTAACTATGTCATTCCATTTCTTTCAGCATTAGTATCGGCCACTGAGGTTTTAACTTGTGTAAGCATGAAAAAGAGCTGTTCTTTCTTAATAAGAGTGCATATTAGTGCAATCCCCCTGCTATCGGAATACCACACTGCCATGAAGTATCTCTATACTTGTCACTGCATGTAACATGAATCAATGCATAAACACTAATCCAAGTTTGTGATCATGACAACAGAGTGATAACAGCGTGGTCATCCTTCCCCTGCCACAGCATCTCCCCCTCAAAGTCAACCAGCCTCTGCTTCCTGGCTCGTAGGAGAACCCCCACCAGTTTATTAGAGATCGTCACGTAATGCTCAAACAGTTTCCCGAACTCCACCGTGATCACTCTCTCATCATCTCTGCATCGAGGCTGTCCAATGTTCCTTATGACCTCACAAAGCTCCTCGACCTCTCTGCTGATGTGTGTGTGAGCATCCTTCCCCCGCTGCTCCGTCATGGAGCCCTGCAGGGGCCTCCCGTAGTCGTCCTGGCCCCTCTGAGGGACCGCCACGCTGGGCCTGGCGTCGTGGCTGAAGGGGTTGTGCTTCTGGTACTCCCGGTGCTCGTCGGACCACTTCTGCCAGTTCTCCTTTAAGCCTTTCACAGAAACTATGCACGCTGCCGTGTCATCGCTAAACTGAGCAGGATCTGGGACGTCATCTTCAGTTTCCATGATGGGGGGGGTGATCTGGCTGTTTGACGATGAGTAGAAGATTAAAGCTTTAATTGGTCATTTCTACATACAGCAATGTTATACTTACTGAAGAATATTTTATTATTTAAATAATAACTACCTAAAATGATCAAAATAATCTATGGATTTAAACTTAAACATTATATTTCACTATATCATTTATTATTATATTATTGTTGTCCTGTCCTGTATTTGGTGTGTTTTTCTGATTCAGCTGTACACAAATCAACAATAACTCAGCCCACAACCTGAACAACAAATTCAAATGACAAATCATAAAAACTAAACTGAAAAATGTGATTTTACAAAATCAATATCAGTTCATCATCAAAACCAGAAGTGAACACCCTGCTTAGTAAAGTAACTATATGACTATACAACCTTTCAGAGTAAACAATGATCAACTCACATGTCACACACTGACCTTTATATCTGACCTCAATCCTCACTTCACCTGCTGTTATCTTTCATTGTGCATCAAAACCAACTGAATAACACAACCCTGCAGCTCTGCTGACAGCAGCAAGAGTGCGGATGCTTCTCTGTCCAAAAGGCAAAACCGCTGTGATGGACATCTGTCTAGACCAATGGGCTGCTAGAGAGGATCTGAACAGCCAATCAGTGATCAGAGAAGGCGGTGACGACGAGATTCCTCTGAAGTAAAGCAGATTACAGCCTGAAGAGGTGACAGCAGTTCATCCAGGGACATGATGCAGAACACAGTTATTAATCACTGTGTCACTGTCTGAAATATGTTAATTATTTATTTTTTAAATCTTTTTGAGAGGTACAAGTTCTTTTAATATGGTCATGGAGCATATTTACTGTATATTTGTATTGTGGGGGTATCGGTCCTATGCAGAGGGTAGTTTAGTTTATTGACTACACTGAAGGTGTTTTATATTTTAATAATTTATTTATTTATTGTCTTGAGTTGTGCTACTTATTTTGTACTGCAATTACCTTGTGCCTTTTCTACCTTTTTTCTTTTCTTAAAGGTCCCATATTGTGCTCATTTTCAGGTTCATACTTGTATTTTGTGTTTCTACTAGAACATGTTTTCATGCTGTAATGTTAAAAAAAACCTTTATTTTCCTCATACTGTCTGCCTGAATATACCTGTATTTACTCTCTGTCTGAAACGCTCCGTTTTAGTGCATTTCGACGGAATTGCGCCGAAATTGCAACAGAATTGTGTTGCTAGGCAACAGCTTGGGTCCATGTTTACTTCCTGTCAGCTGATGACATTCACATACACTGCAACAGGAAATAAACTGGGACACATTTAGAATGTTTACGTTTAAGTCTGTGTAAAGGGTCTAAATATTGTATATTTGTGACATCACAAATGGACAGAAATCCTGACAGCTTGTTTCAAATGCAGAGTTTCTGAATACGGGCTGTGTGTATTTCCCTGCGGATTGAGCGTATCGATACATTCACAGTATTTATATAGAACTTAAACCTGCTTTACAATATAAAAAACATGAAAATCTCACTTTTCTATAATATGGGACCTTTAAAGCTGACTCGGTAAAACTCTTGAAACTTGAAAAAGTTGCTTACAGGTGACATGTTATTGTTTTTGGTAAAAACAACAATATAATGTTAGGTAGTGACATTTGTACAAGGTCACTAAATTATATTAAACATCTCAAACTAACAGCAGCTAGTGGAAACACTGCTTATACGACTGTAGACATGTATTAACATAAAAAAAATATTACATGATTAAAGATAACGTATTGAACTGAAAGAGGAGCGAGCATTCTTAAAACTTTCCTGTTTGCTGCTGCTGCCTTTTAATAAACCAGAGTGATCTTATATACTGCACTAGAACGTCTACTCTTGTGTGTTATATTCTATTTCAGCTTCTATCCTAGCTTTTTAGCTTGTTTTTATTTTCTAATCTTTAATGTTTTTATGTTTTTATAACTGTTTTAATTATGTCTTAATGTTCTTTTGCACTTTGTCGCAATGTTCTTGAATGTTTGTGTAAAGCACTTTGAACTGTTGCTACAATGTGCTCTACAAATAAAGCTGCTTTGCCTTTCATTCTTCTCCTTCTAGGGTCATTCTCTCCATCAGGCGGTACTTTAGTTCCGCAGCCCGGTTTCGTTTCCAGTCGGACGTATTTTGAATCCGCAGCAGCAGACATGGCGACCTCCAGCAGCAGATCATGTCTCCAGTATCTGATCCACCTGGCTCAAGATAACCTGGACTTCAGGCTGCCGGTAGCCCTCCACACACTGCTGGGTGTAGATGTGCTTATACCTGTCTCTGGTGGTGAAGGTCTAACTGTAGTGTAACTGTAGGTTACAGTGAGATATCGGTCAGACAGGCGGTCAGCTGTTCGCAGCCTGACTCTGCTTCCACGTGTTTTATTTTACCCACTTTATCTTATTTACATGTACAGCACATGCATGTGTGTGTATATATATGCAATATGAACATGTGGGTATATGAGTGTGCGTGTGCATATATATATATATATATATATATATATATATATATATATATAT
>CAKAOI010051420.1:25029-112578 GCA_916701655.1 Sebastiscus albofasciatus | reverse complement strand
CTAAACAGCTATTGGATGGATTGCCACGAAAATAGTATAGTATGACAAAATAATAGTCACAGTATAGTATGTCAAGATTTTCTGAAAAGAAGTCGTAGTATAGTATGTTCAAACTTTTATGAAAAAAAAAGTCATAGTATAGTATGCCGAAAATGTAATTTAAAAAAAGTCAAAGTATAGCATGTTGAAAATGTTCATGAAAAAAAAATAATAGTATAGTATGTGGAAAATTTTCATGAAAAAAAAATTCTTAGTATAGTATGTCGAAAATTTTCATGAAAAAAAAGTCATAATATAGTATGTGGAAAATTTTCATGAAAAAAAATTCTTAGTATAGTATGTCGAAAATTTTAAGAAAAAAAGTCATAGTATGTGGAAAATTTTAAGAAAAAAAAGTCATATAGTATGTCGAAAATTTTATGAAAAAAAGTCATATTATAGTATGTGGAAAATTTTCATGAAAAAAAAGTCATATAGTATGTGGAAAATTTTCATGAAAAAAAGTCATAATATAGTATGCCGAAAATGTAATTAAAAAAAGTCATGATATAGTATGTGCAAAATTTTCATGAAAAAAAAGTCATATAGTATGTGGCAAATTTTCATGAAAAAAAATAATAGTATAGTATGTCGAAAATTTTATAAAAAAAGTCATAGTATGTCGAAAATTTTATGAAAAAAGTCATAGTATGTTGAACATTATGAAAAAAAGTCACAGTATAGTATGTTAAAAATATTCATGACAAATGTTGAAAATTTTGTTGAAAAAAAGTCACAGTATAGTATGTCCAAAATTTTCTGAAAAAAAATTCTTAGTGTAGTATGTTGAAGATTTTAAGAAAAAAAGTTATAGTGTAGTATATCCAAACTATTATGAAAAAGTCTTATGTTACAACCCAGAGGTGGTGTAGGGGTGAAGGAAGTAACATACAGCCGATGTTATCAGGCATTCACTTGTTTTATTGCCGTGACTGAAATTGAAGCAAAATAAAGGATACAATGGTTTGAATTCTAATAACCAAAAACGAGGGTTTCAAGTGGCGCGAAAAGGAGAAATCAAAAGCACACACCCTAGCACCTGAATAATCCCTACCAAACAGACAACTAAACAACTGCTCTACTCAAAAGGAAAAATAAACACAAACGAGGACCTCAGACTAGTTGACTTCACAATAATCTAAAGTCCACTGACTCCAGGTAGACCTGTACACAATATTCTAGTTAACAAATCACACAACAATCGAGAGGCACCGGGGACAGATCAATTGTAATCACTGCCCGCCATGGCCTAGTCACAGCTGGCTTTTAAATCTTGACACACGGCACAGCAGGCTGGTGATTGGATAATCAGCGGTGAAGTATCGGAGGCAGGACCACGAATGGTGGGAAACTAAGGGCATCCACTTAAAGTGCTGTCCGGAGGCGACGCCCTGAAGGGGATCCCCAGGAGTGACGTCATCTCGGAGTGGAGGGACAGCGGAGCGCAGCACAGCAATATACAACAATAACAACAGCAATAACGATCGGTCACTCTAAGACCGTAACATCATAGTATAGTGAAAAAAAGTCATAGCATAGTATGTCGAACATTTTACGAAAAAATGTCATAGTATAGTATGTCAAAAATATTCATGAAAAAAAATCATAATATAGTATGTCGAAGATTTTATGAAAAAAGTCATAGTATAGCATGTCGAAATGTTTTTTTTAAAAAGTCATAGTATAGCATGCTGAAGATTTTAGAAAAGAAGTCATAGTATAGTATGTTGGAAACTTTAAGAAAAAGAGTCATATAGTTTGTGGAAAATTTTCATGAAAAAAGTCATAATGTAGTATGTTGAATATTTTATGAAAAAAAGTCATATTATAGTATGTCGAAAATTTTATGAAAAAAAAGTCATATGTCGAAAATTTTATGAAAAAAAGTCATAATAATAATATAGCATGTGCAAAATTTTCATGAAAAAAAGTCATAATATAGTATGTGGAAAATTTTCATGAAAAAAGTCATATTATAGTATGCGGAAAATGTTCATGAAAAAAAGTCATATTAAGGTATGTGGAAAATTTTATGACAAAAAGTCATAATATAGTATGTCGAAAATTTTATGAAAAAAAGTCATATAGTATGTGCAAAATTTTCATGAAAAAAAAATTCTTAGTATAGTATGTTGGAAACTTTAAGAAAAAAAAGTCATATAGTATGTGGAAAATTTTCATGAAAAAAAGTCATATTATAGTATGTGGAAAATTTTCATGAAAAAAAGTCATATTATAGTATGTGGAAAATTTTCATGAAAAAAAGTCATATTAAGGTATGTGGAAAATTTTATGACAAAAAGTCATAATATAGTATGTCGAAAATTTTATGAAAAAAAGTCATATAGTATGTGCAAAATTTTCATGAAAAAAAAATTCTTAGTATAGTATGTTGGAAACTTTAAGAAAAAAAAGTCATATAGTATGTGGAAAATTTTCATGAAAAAAAGTCATATTATAGTATGTGGAAAATTTTCATGAAAAAAAGTCATATTATAGTATGTGGAAAATTTTCATGAAAAAAAGTCATATTAAGGTATGTGGAAAATTTTATGACAAAAAGTCATAATATAGTATGTCGAAAATTTTATGAAAAAAAGTCATATAGTATGTGCAAAATTTTCATGAAAAAAAAATTCTTAGTATAGTATGTTGGAAACTTTAAGAAAAAAAAGTCATATAGTATGTGGAAAATTTTCATGAAAAAAAGTCATATTATAGTATGTGGAAAATTTTCATGAAAAAAAGTCATATTATAGTATGTGGAAAATTTTCATGAAAAAAAGTCATATTAAGGTATGTGGAAAATTTTATGAATAAAAGTCAGAATATAGTATGTGGAAAATTTTATGACAAAAAGTCATAATATAGTATGTCGAAAATTTTATGAAAAAAAGTCATATAGTATGTCCAAAATTTTATGAAAAAAAGTCATAATATAGTATGTGGAAAATTTTATGGAAAAAAAAGTCATAGTATAGCATGTGCAAAATTTTCATGAAAAAAGTCATATTATAGTATGCGGAAAATGTTCATGAAAAAAAAATTCTTAGTATAGTATGTCAAAAAATTTTAGGAAAAAAAGTCATATTATAGCATGTCGAAAGTTTTCATGGAAAAAAGTCATAGTATAGTATGTCGAAATTTTTCATGAGTCATATTATATTATGTTGAAAATGTTATGAAAAAAAGTCATAGTATAGTATGTAGAAAATTTTCATGAAAAAAAAATTCTTAGTATAGTATGTAGAAAATTGTATGACAAAAAAATCATAGTATAGTATGTAGAAAATTTTCATGGAAAAAAAGGCATAGTATAGCATGTCGAAAAAATATCTTAAAAAAGCCTTACTATAGAAAATAACCAAATAAATGTTCTATAATTTTCAAATTACTCCCTTGTGCTGCAGTGTGGGTAGAGTGAGAATGCGTGTGGTTTTGTGTTACCTGCAGGCCCGAGGCAGCAGCACTGTGGGCGTCACCTCCCTGGCTCTGTCTCCCTGGGACTCGGACACCTTCTTGGTGGGCTCTGAAGGTGGCCTGCTGCTCCGATGCTCCTTCTCCTCCCAGACGCCGGCCGCTGCTGCGCCCTCTGAAGGCCAGAGCGTGACGCTGAGAGCCCCAGCGGTCTTCACGTTCAAGCCCCGCAGCGGCCCCGTCCACTCCATACACTGCTCCCCTTTCCACAGGTCCACAGCTCCGCTCACCCACCTAACACAAGATTACAGAAGTGATCAGTAACCATTTTTACAGGTGACTCGACAGTGACTTTGCTCTGACGTGTGTTGTGTGTGTCTTTAGGAACCTGTTTGTGAGTGCAGGGACTGATGGTCTGGCCCACGTCCACTCTCTGCTGCAGACCGACCCGCTGCTCTCTCTCAGGGTTTCAGACTCCTACGTGTTTCAGGTGCAGTGGTCTCCAACCAGACCGCTGGTTTTTGCAGCAGCCAGCGGACAAGGTACAGCTTGAAAACTTTGGATTTGCATGTCATTCAGATCAGGAAGCAGACTGGTTCTCCATGATGAATCAGCCCATCCATTTGTCAATCACATACAGTATATTTCAAAGGAAACCTATTGACATCATTGCTCTTTACTATTATTATACAAAATAGAGGATGATATTTTATTCTTGTAAATAAAGTGTATTAGAGAGCTTGTAGGAGCCAACATGTGTATTTAGCCTGTTGTTTATTATTATTATTATTAGTTTAGGCTGCATACATTCTTTTGGTTATCATCACTTTCAGTAATTGACATATTTTTATGTGTTCACTTGGACTTTGGGAGTTAGATAAAGAGGGTGAGATAGGTTTGGATATTTTCTGTTGACCGTGACTTCACGTTACATACTTTAGTTATTCCAGTTAGCCTTATTGTTTGTAATTCCTTTAATTTAATAAGCAGTAAAACGCATCTGGACTTTTTGGAACGAGTCAGTCAAGAGCCTACTTCAGCCTCTTAGCGGCTGTTTAATTGATGGTAGTCTCTACAGAGTTTTCGACCTGATGTGTGTAGTTTAACAGTACTTGAGGGTGTCAGACGGATGTATCCTTGTTGACTCTTCACTGCGTATCTCTCTCTCTCTGTCTCTCTAAGGTGAGGTGCAGATATTCGACCTGGGCCGCAGGTCCCTGAGGCCGGCAGCCGTCATCGAGCAGGGAGGCGCGGACCGAGCTGCGACTTGTTTGACCTTCAACCGTCAGAACCCTCACCTGTTGGCGGTGGGGAAAACGGACGGGACGGTCTGCGTTTGGCAGCTGAGCCACGATCTGACGGAGCAGAGCCCCAGAGAGAGCGCTCAGCTGGAGCAGATAGCCAACCAGGTGGCAGAATGAGATGTTAACCTGGGACGGTTGAAGACTGCTGCATAGGATGGATTTATGCGAACTGTGTTTTGAAAAATAAAAATCTGTAAGACTAAAGTTGCGTAGTATTTCCGGTGAAATATTACAGTACATAACATATCCCACAGTGCAATGCGGTAGGTACAACAACGTTCATAACAGACGTTGACGGACAGCTTGAATTGTGTTGGTGAAATAAAAACAACAGTCAAGGTTTCCAGTTCTAACCAGTAGCGTTTATTAAAGCACACTGCAGTTGTTACGGTGTTGTTATAACATTATTGTTACTATTAGGTTCTTAAATTCATCGAAAGCACAAGCTAAAACAATCACATTCAAATGTAGACAAATCCACTATGCTATCATGAGAAGCACGAAGAGTTAAGGGTAGAGAGCGATAAATAGAGAGTACGATAGACAGTTGTTATTAGTGAGTATTCCTAGTGCCACAATCATGCAGTTTCAGCCGTGTGTTCGTGTTGGAAGTGTGTGTGGGGGAAAACGCATCCCGATTGGTCCCTGGTGGGCGAGGGATCAGTTGACGAAGAGCGAGCGGGTGAATTCAACGAAGTCGAAGGCCGACGGCAGCTCGCGGCCCTTGCTGTCGAGATACGGCTTCATGTGCGAGAGGCAGTAGTCTGCCTGCTCCTTGGACAGGTTCTGAAAGGGGACAAGGGGGGACACAGTTAGACCTCCATGAAAGACTCAACGCTCCTGAATTCCAGAGTGAAAAGTGAACCACAAATTTACCTGGTAGAGCTCTTCTTTAGTGACGTAGGGTTTGTTCTCTGTGCTGAGAGCCCGGAAGGCGCTCTCGATCTCCTCGCTGGACTTGACGTTCTCTGTCTCACGGCTGATCATGAAGGCCATGTACTCCTGCAGCGACACGTTGCCATCCCTGCAGACAGATTCCTCACAGTTAAGCCGGGTATACACTGTACCATTTTAGACATGTTGTTCTGTACTTCCTACTCCGACTGTACGAGTAGATCGTTTGTGATGTAAAGCCAAAGCTCACGATTTATGTGCTCACACTGTACGTGTAAAACGCTCCAAAGCAGGTAAAGTTTGTTTTCTAGCAGAGTTCTGTACGGGTCACAATGCTAACAAGGCAGAAACGTGCTGCCTTGATCATCTGTGCCATCCTCTCTGCTGAAACGTACGTCTAAAAATAAAAAGAGGCAGCGAAAATCGTACAGCGTACACCCAGCTAGCTTTAGGCAGCGAATACAACAGTGTGTTAAATACCATACAGCCTTTACTACAGTTGACATCCCCTATCTATGTAATTTTCTGAACATGTGAACAAACCTGTTGGGATCCACGGTGTCGAGTATGGCCTCGAACTCAGGATCGGGTTCTCCTTCTTCCACCATGGGCAGGTCGTAGCCTAGCGAGCGCAGACACGACTTGAACTCCTGGTGGTTCAGACGGCCCGACTTCTCCTTGTCGAAGTGCCTGCAAATAAACAGGTGAAGATGAGGATGTGACTTCATCAGAGCAGACATAGAAATATGTCTAGAACTGCAATGTAAATAAATACATTTGAAAAAAGACAGTTTCTGTGTTTCTCCATTAGAAGAAAAACATATGAAACGAATTTCGAAAACCATTAAGACTTAATTGTTTTAAATTAATCAGGCATTACATACCCACTCAGGCAGCCCTGAACACATTATACCAACTGAAATCTAATTAATTCCAGATGTAAAGTCCTTTACAACAAAGGTTAAGTGCTGGCTAAAAGCAAACCAGAGCTGTATCCATTGTTGGCTAACTGTACTGTAAATTACCACGGTGTATTGGTGTATTGGTGTATTGTGGTAGGCTATGTGTATTTTATTGTGGTTTTATCATATAGAAAGCTGTATATTTTAATCACACTGTACATGGAAAAGAGTTGAAAATTAGCTATAAACTCTATGTGCAGCATGCCCTGTATTGCAATTATGTTAAACTGCATCGTCCCTATCAAATCAGTGTCATGATGAAGGTCAAGTCAAAGCCACTTACTTGAACATCATGCTGAACTCCTTCAGAGCCTCCTCCGTCACTCCAGTGGTGTTCCTGAAAGAGAGAGAAGAGGAGCAACGTGAGCTCAAAGCATCATCAACACTTCCTCAACCTCATATAAACTCTGTGACGTGAAACAGCTGTATTATAATGTGTTGGTTGTGTACCTGGCCTGTATCTGTTGCTCCAGATTGTGCTGCATCCTCATTCCCAGTTGGTCCAGTTGGTCCCACTGCTGGGCCAGGCCCACTGTGCTGTGCTCCGTGTACTTGTTGTCCAAGATCAGCGCTTCCTCCATGGCCGCACCGAGGTCTTCAATCTTCTTCAGCTGACTGCGCATGGCCCGAATCTCCTGGTGCTTACGCTACACACACACACACACACACACACACAAACACTCTACATCAACACCTGCCACATGTTGTCGTCTACCCTCACCTCAGCTCAGAGGTGTTGACTACTTGTCCACTGGGAATAACAGGTGTCAACATGCAACGCTGAGTGATGTTTATTTACCTTGGTGGCCTCCAGCTGGGACTCGAGGGTACCAGATTCTTCCACCATACACGACCTGAAACAGAAACTGGTGTTAGAAAGGAAGCAGCATAGTCTGATAAAACCACTACACTCACTCACTGTGTTTATTATAGTGGAGCAGCACAGTGAACCTGTTTTGTGATAAAAGCACCAAATTTGGTACATTTAGAAGAAATCTGGATATTGGGCCACTGCAGATTCTGATGACCAGAAATATGTTTTATTACAATTTAAGGTAATAATAACTGAGAGGAGAGTTAGGTACCAAGGCAGGCGACCGCAGACGTGTGTGTGATAAGTCCAAGTCGACGTTCATGAGAATGGGACGGACGGACAAACAAACATACACAATGCCTCCTGCCTAGGCTGTCGCCAGTGCGGAGGCATAAAAATAACGTTTGCTCTAGTATCCGCCATCTGACAAAATAATACTATGAGAACTTATAGCACTATAATCAAATTCTAATATAATGACTAATTATTTTGTAAAAGACTTGTGAGGGAGTATTTTATCTGGTTCTTATCTAGGGATCTTATGTCAGTTATTGCATGTGGGTCCAGCAGGGTGTGAGCTTGTGATGGCCCAATATCCAGTTTTGTTCCCAATATATCTATCAACAATTGTTATGATATGTTGAGCTATACCTGCCCACTATTAGGAAGACTTTCGTTCTCTACTACAACCCAGAGAAACCTTTATGGATTATAATTACATTGAGTGTTTGAATATAAACTGGTTCTTGGGTGTATAAATTTGGCATGTCACTATTGAGACATTATCTGTTATGAGAGAGTGGAGCTGAATTCATGCTAAAAAATCTACTGGTAACCCAAACCATGCGAGGTTAAGGGCTACTGTACACAGGACTGGAAACTGCAGCAGATTATTAGTAGTCCATGAATATGAAAGTCAGTTTTCTGTTGCAGATGATGAAGTCACTGCACACGACTACAAGTTTAGAGGGTCTGTTTAGGATGTAGAGTGTTTATGCACAGCGGAAGCCAATCATTTGCAGTTTCCATCCCTGAAGTACACAAAGTAAACAAGGTGACAAAAGGAGGACCGGGTGACTGTTAGTACAGCGAGAAGGTACCAAGCACACCGTGAGTCCTACATGGTGTTTTTAGACTGAAGTGCATGAGGTCACACAGCCCTGAGGGCACCGCGTGGGTCAGAGAGAAGCAAAGAGAGCAAAGCTTGAAAGAGGTTGACCTTCCAGAAAGATCATCAGCAACTTGGTACTGATAGACACAGATAACCCGTCGATAGGCTATGCTATTCAAAGAGAGGATGGGGGGGGACCAGAGATTAAACATCAGACAAGAAAATGGAGCGAAAACACAGAAAAAAAGATTTACAACAAGGAGGAATAAGGGGGAACATGAGTTTAGACCACAGGCCACCTTCTCTGAGATCAAAGATTTACTGTCACTCAACACTCACAGCACAATCAAATAATAATAAAGAGAAATGTGATATTAACCCGTCCAGAAGATATGTCCTGAATAGCACAGCGATTCCAAGCACCAGCGAGGAAGCAGCCGAGGCGAGGGACGAAGATAGAGAGAGAGAGAAACAAATACACGTTAACATGACGACACAGCGCTCACTGCAAACAACCCTGAAAGCATTAAAACACCAGTGTGAACTGTGATCAACGGGTTTGAAAATGGAGATAATGTTCTAATGGTGCAAGAAACCGAACATTTCACTGAGGAACATCATGCAACTGAGACATTGTCATCTTAAAAACACAGCATTTGTGTAAAAAACAATCTGAAAAGAGCGGACATCTGTGCCACAGAGCCCAGGTCTAGAAGAACTCCTCCTCTACCTGGTCTCCTGCAGCCACTGGTGGAAAGCGTTTGCGTGCTGCGCAAACTCCTGACGCAACTTGTCGTTTTCCTCCTGCCTCCTCTGTTCCTTCTGCAGCTCCAGCTCTCTCTCCTACGCTCACATTTACAGACAGAAACAAACAAACAGACACCAGGAAGGAAAACAGCACTGAAAATCAGTTTTAACTTGGTCATTTGGTCATGTATACTTCAGGCTCAATCTTTTGAACAAACATACTTTTTTATATCTGGAGACTGTTTAATTTAAACCAATCCCAACTCTCTAATGCTTAAACGCTAAGTATAAATGTTATGTATGGGCTAAAACGTGGTGAAGCACACGTATGTTGGATGCAGATGAATTAAGCTTAGAGGAGAAAGTGACTGAAGATATTAGCGGTGTGTGTGTGTGTGTGTGTGTGTGTGTGTGTGTGTGTGTGTGTGTGAATGCATAATATAATGTTTGATGTGGAGACCTTGATGATCTTCTGCAGGTTCCTCCAGGTCTCCTCCAGGGCCTCCATGGTGAACCAGGTGTAGGGGTTGGACACCACCTGGTAGCTCTTGATCTGCTGGTCCAGCTCGGCCAGCTGGTTGAAGTCGGCCTGAGCCGAGCTCAGCGAGGAGCGGAAGGCCTCGTGGGCCTCGCGCAGCGCCCGGATCTCCTCTAGAGAGTTGCACCTAACCGGGTCCGTCAGATCCTCCTCTGCATTCTCAAACCAGCTGTTGAAGGCCGACGCCTTCTTGGCAAATGTCAGGAACAAGTCCTCAACCTGTGGAGAAGATATGATCCTTAAAACAAGTCCAATATACTTTTGGGTTTGATCAAATGCTTTCAACTGTATTTAAGCTTTGATTTTGGAAACAAGATTTCAGGGTTCTCTTCTTTTTTACCTTTCTGAAGTGCTCTTGAGCCTCCAGAAGCTTCTTCTTGCGAGCAGCCGAGTTGGACAGCAGCTGGTTCCAGCGCTTTATCAACGCAGCATGACGAGCTTCGATGGCTTTTGATTGGACGTGCTGGGCGGCCAGCAGCTGGTCCTTCAGAGCTGTGATGTTGGTGATGCCCTCCTGCTGGAAGGCCTGCAGACCGGCATCAAAAGTCTCCTGCAGACAGACACGGGAAAAAAAACGATGTTGCAAAAGGGAAAGAGCAACACGGTGCGGAGGAAAAATAGTGTTTTGGAAGATGGCGTACCTGCTTGGTGAGCAGAGTCTGAACAGAGGACAGGTCTCTGCCGTAGTCATCGGTCTTCAGGCTGTTCTCTTTCTCACCTAAACACAAACCACATCCACAGGGTCAAACATGATGAAGATGAAGAGATTCAAGTCCACACAAAACGTCCAAACCGAGTCAGATTAATACGCTAACCCTTAGGTCAGGTGATAATGATGTAATTAGCAGTAATAAACTGAATCATCTTCTTCTGGCTAGAGCTAGGAACAGGATTGTGGATTCTGATTGAGCATGTTGTAGTAGTAGGATTTCAGTCTGTGGAGTATTCTAACTGTTGAAAACTCTCCTAGTGCATCCAGTATTTAGAAAACCAATAGAAGTCATATATTTTGGAGTGAGACTGCTCTTTAGGAAAAGGAAGACAGACGTCTTTATGTGTTCGCTCGTACCGATCCAGGACTCCACCACGTCGGCCTTCCAGTTGAACTGCAGGAAGGCAGAGTTTTCATCCAGCTTGGCCTTCCTCTGAGCTGCCGCCCTCTCCAGCTCAGACACTTTGCCTCGCAGAGCCGACATCTTGGCACTGATGTTGTCCACGTGATGGTTGTTCTGTTGGAAACGCACACAATTATGTTTTGTTTCTGTAGTTGTACTGCACAACATAGATGATTATTTCACTGCGTTTTAAAAAGAGTGTTTTCTCTTGATGCTTTATAGTCGGTACCTTCTTGATAAGCTCCTCTCCGTTAGTGCACACATCGTTGACTCTGTCCCTGTGCACGGTGAAGTCAGTCTCAAATGCTTCATGCTTTTTCAGCAAGCCCTGTCGAAAAGAAAGGTTTCCTTGACATTCAGTTACATCACTTATTAAACTTGTTTTTGATGTTATGAAACGCGGTGTGTTGTTGTCGTCTGTGACAGAAATAAGCACCTGCACAGCAGCCAGCGTATCTCCGTAGTCCTCGCTCCCAACTAGATTCAACTTCTCATTAATCCACGCTTCTTCCTCTTCCACGTTCGCCACAAACTGCTGGTACTCCAGCGACTCCTCCAGCCTCTGTCCCCTGGGAGCAAACACACACATTTAAACACCTATTTCTATCTGTGTGTGTGTGCGTCCTAGGTAGCACCTGCCTGGCAGACCCGAGTGCGTAGCTCAGCAGGCTTACCTTGCTCCAGATAAGTCTTTGAGTTCCTTCCAGTGGTCGACAAACTGGGCCAGCCTCTGCTGGATCTCCTCCTGGCCGATGGTGTTGTCATCAGACAGCTTCTTCCCAGTGTCCAGCACCGACTGGGAGCACACAGAACAAAGATCTAATCACTGCATGCCAAAACTCAGGGCTCGAGCTCAAGGACGTTAGCTGCCTTTTGAGGGACATGGGCAGACAACAAGGCTCAGTTTGTGCTTATTTAAATAAGCACAACGAATAGGGATGAATAGATGAGCCTCTTACCTGAATGGCCGGCTCATGGGCTCCCAGCTCAGCCTCCAGCCTCTTGTGTTTCTTCCTCAGATTCTGTACTCCTGTCAAATCACGTCCGTAGTCCTCCGAACTCACAAGCAACTTCTTTTCTCTGGGTGGGGGGTTGGGACAGAAATGTGAATGTTAAAGTTAAGGCCCAATGTGGGTGGAATCAAGACTTCCTGTATTTGGATGGTCTTTTTGGAAGTCTCATCCTTTTCTTTCCCCTTCCCTCTCCTGCTTTCTTCTAAGCTCATCTCCTCTCCTGCTCTCCTTTCGTCTCCTCTCATCTCCTGCTCTCACTCAGTAAGCCAAGGACATACTTTTGCGTTTATAAAGGATAACATGGTCTCATCATATCTCCCCTCTGATCCCCTTGCAGATAACTACATGATCCGAGGAGAACCTCTCTTACTTGATCCAAGACTCTTCATCATCCAGGTCCCTGAAGAACTGATGCAGGCGGTGGGACTCGTTGAGTTTAGCGCGGCGACCGCCAGCCATGCTCTTGATCTTGGCGAAGCGGCCGTTGACTGCATCGCGTTTGTCCTTCACCAGCGAGGTGTCGAAGGCGACGCTGGACATCAGGCTGTCAGCCTGGCCGTTCAGATCCTTCAGACGATCCTGCAGGAAGGTGGGAGGTGGTCAGTGGCTCTCATTGTAACTCTGGATCTTCATCTATCTGTGATTTTGTATGTTCTGAAATAAGATCTTGTGCGCTACCAGCAGAGCCATTTATAATAATGAGCTACACACCTCATGGGCAGAAATATCAGCCTCCAGCAGCTGGTGTTTCTTCAGCAGGTTGTTGACTGAGGCCAGATCTTTGCCATAATCCTCAGAGGCAAGAAGAGCCTCCACCTGAGAAACAATAAACCAGACTTTGAGATTAGCTTTTGTACATTGGCGTTGTCAGAGTTTTTACACATGTATCTGGCGTGCAGATTCTCACCTCAGAGAGCCAGAAGTCAAAGTCTTTGATGCCGGTGTTGAAGTTCTGCTGCTTGTTGGCCTCTTTGAGTTTCTGGCTCTTTTCTGCAGATTTGTTGACGAGGAACTGCCACTGTTCATCCAGAGCGTTGAGGCGCACCTGAGGAAAAGACATGTTTGAAGTTATTTTCATTTCTTCACTACACTACTGTATTTAAAATCATGTTCTGACACATATCTTGTGGAGAGCTAACATACTTCTGTTTATCCTCAACAGAATCCATGTCATGCAATAGCGCTGAACGATTTGAGGAAAATATCTAATTTGGATTTTTCTGACCAATATCGCAAAGTAACGTTAATCAGCTACAGTTGAGTAATTATACCAGCATAGCCGGTGAAATTAACAGTCACCAGTTTAATTGTTCACTTGCTACAGCTTAGTAGCAGCTTAGTATTAAACCTGTCTGTATACTGTGAATGCTGAATAACAGAATACATAATGAATATACCTTGACTGCGTCCTCGCTGCCGGCACAGGCTCCTCTCTGGATCAAGGTGTTGCCGGTATCAATGACCCCACGGATTCGGTCTGCGTTGGCGTGCAGCTCGGCCTCAAACGCCTGATGTTTCTGATGCTTACTCTGACAGCACACAGAGGCAAGGGGGGGGGGACAAGGACACGGCGTGAGAATCACAAGGTGGACAAGCTTCTACTATATGGTGTCAAATATTCAGAACTCTCCTTAACATCTAGCGTTGCTTTCATACTTACATTCTGCACAAGAGCTGAAATCAAAGTCAGTTTGACTAATAAATCTTTATCTGGAGCATTACGAGGTTGACATTAATAACATAGTCGTTAATGTCAGCTTCATAATGCTTAGAAAACTGTAACTAAGGGTTGAATGATAAATAAATGACTTCCAACACAGAACACCGACCATGACAGACAATGTGTCGGACATCGACAGACACGCATGACAAACAGAGTGAAGAACACAAAATGGCAGTGTAGAGGACAACATCTGCAACGGAGCTAACTTAAAAAAAAAAAAAAACTACTGAGGGAAGAGTCTCTTCAAAGTTGCTTCATGACTGGATCTTTACCTACTCAGCCGGCCTACATGACACTCAGCAAAATACTGTCTGTAATTCGTATATTCTATTCATCAGTCTCAATTTCATTTCACGGTCCAATTTGATTAGTTTAACTGCGTCAAACATCTGAAGCAAGTTTAAAGACATCTCCCCTCAAGAATTGAAAATACAAATGGAAGCCACAACCAACAACTAGTAGCCTTCGATGACAAAACAAACCTTGAATAAAAATACAAAAAGCCTTTTTTTCTAAATTAACAAAATTAAACAACAGGTGTAAAAGAAGCCGGCACTCAACAGTGCTGATGAGGGACAAACTCAAGATGGACGGAGTGCTTGTTCTACAATGTGTCTACACATACACACACAGCAAGGACATGGACACATGGAGGACAACCTGCTCGGTTGTTAGTCAGCTGACACACTACTAAAAACTTACCAGCAGCTTGGACAGCTATAATAAAAAAAAAATAAGACAGTGGGAGAAAAATTCAGTCTCACTTCAGACAGGACACAAGGAGGGATTTGACACAGTTAAAGAAGAGTATTGTCAATAAAAACAAGACAAAACAGATTAGCCATTTTAATTTAGCTAAGGACACATGGCTCCATTACCTGCCACCCAATCAATCACCATCCGGGACAATAAATGTTTGCTGACTTTCTTTTAAGAAGGGCTCCAGAGTGCCCAACAAAAAACAGTTAGCAAACAGTAATAAAAGGAGTGTATGTTGAAGTACTTTTTTTACTGTTATATTGAATTGGTATCGACTACTACATTTCTGATATGGTGACATCCCTATTGTAGGCCTATGGAAACTGACAAAACACTTAAAATGTATTATTGCGGCAGCTAAAGGTGCAATGAAAAATTTTGGGCGCACCTAAATTATGTGCTGGTGCACCTCCAACCAATGTATAAAGTTAGTCTGGAGCCCTGCTTTTAAGGTTTCTTTGAAAAAGAAACATCTGCATGCTATCTTTTTTTATTCACTAAATTCATGTGTGGTGTTTACATTCACTCTCAAAACCATTCTGAAGGGATTTCCATGCACTCCTTTCAGACTAGCTGTGTTAATATGAACTTCTGTGAGTTGGACTGTGCTAGAAGAGGCCAAACGTTTACCTGGATGTTGGTCGGGTCCTTGTAAGACTCATCAGTTGCGGTCTGCAGCTTCTCACTGATCCAGGCCTCGATCTCGTCCACATCCCTGCTGAACTGCTGCAAGGTCTGGGATTCACCCAGCTTGGAACGCTTTTCGATCATCTGGGCCTTCAGCCGGCGCCACCTTTCAAACATCACAATTTCAAGTTTAAAAGTGATCTCAAAACACAAGCATGCGCAATTTAACATTTGTTTACCAACAGTTGCCTCTATTTTTTAGGGGCTTTGAGGGGAATGGCACTTATGCTTTTCGCTTTGACACCAAATCCTTCGCCATCGTCTTGTCTCTCAACTCTGAACTGAAGTCTGACTCCTGCTGCTCTGTGCTGAGACTCCGTACGGAGCAGACACTTTCACTTTTAGTTTGCAGTGTCCGTTGTCCGACTATGTATTGACAACACAGCACAGATATGTGAAAATTAACTAAATGGGTTTTATTTCTATGAAAAAAGCAAAACGATGGTGGGAAGTTGGGCAAGTAATGTAATCATGTACGCCCGACCACTGTGTAACACCGGTAACACCGACTACCGCGGCAAGCCTAGTCTGAACCAAAGGATTACATGTGGGGTTCCCCAAGGCTCCACATTAGAGCCTCTCTTATTCCTTATACAGTACTTTTATAAATTTTATACCAGCTGTTGTGAAAAGCATACTTCTGTTGTATGCCGATGATTCTGCAGTACTGCTATCTGGGAAAGATTGAGATGAAAATTGAGAGAACGTTGTTGAAGACAAACCTGAAATTTGTGTGTAATGGAACTGAAACTGTGTCTCCAAACGTTTCCTACCTGTCAAGGACTTCATTGCGTCGGTTGAAGATCTCAGGTTTGGCGTAATGGTCAGCTCCAATCAGCTGGTCAGCAAAGGACTGCAGAGCAGCAATCTTCTCTTCCTGTACAGCGGGGCAACATTGAACCATTTATTGAACACCACTACCGATCAATTTTAAAAATCTTTCACTGAGCAGCAGAATATCTCACTGACCTGCACGTTAATGGCCTTGTCAAAGTCTTCATGTTTCTTGATGAGGGCCTCCACACTGTCCAGGGAGTCACCCTTGTCGTCGCTAGCAAGGAAGGCTTCGCGAGCTGCCATCCAGTTCTCGGCCTGCTCACAGTCCCTGTTGAAGAGCTGCAGAGGGACGAGGACAACATTCAGTCAGTGGAGGGACAAAGAGAGCTGTCAGGGAAGACATAACGGTTTCTAACTGGTCATGTCATGGATCAACACTCCCAATACCTGGAGCTCGAGGCACTGGTCCAACATCATGCGACGCTGCACCCAGGCCTTCTCGAGGTCAGCACGCTCGCGGTCTAGAGCCTCCAGTTTCTGCTGAATCTCAGGACTAGCGTAGTGGCCGCGCACCAGCAGCTGTTGCCCGAACTGTTCAAAGGCCTGGAAGGTACCGGCACGAGCATCGATCTCTGTGCGGTGTTCCTAGAAAATAGAAAAAGAAAAGACAGGTAGTGTTAGATGACCAGAAACCTGCACTGACTGCAATTTTGTGCATTAACAGAAGGAAGGAGTTCAATACCTGGTGTCTTTCCAGAAGGGCCTCAGCTCCGGTGACGTCTTTAGCCAGCTCCTCTGAGGACACCAGCCCCCGTATGCCGTTAATCCAGGACATCAGATCTCTGTGCACAGATGAAGAAAATACCACACACATTAACCACATCCCTTAAATTTAGATATCTCTCTCCCAAAAAAATTCAATCCAGTTCTTCACCCGAACAACAAATCTGACCCAGCGGCATCCAGCAGCTGTTCTCTCCTCACCTGAAGTCAGAGAGGAAGCGCTGTAGGTCGTGGGAGTTGCCAAGCTTGTCTTTGCGCTGATCGGCGCGTCCCACAAGGCTGCTCCAAGCAGTGTTCAGCTCAGTGCATTTCTCTTGGATATCATCCACCGCCTCGGGGTGGGACTGGATCAGACGCTCCGCGGTCTCCCCAAGAGAGTTTACCTGGACAGGGGAGTAGGAAAAATGAGTAAGGGAAATACCACATTTTCAGCCAGAGGTTTGGTTGTAGATCACCTACAATGTCTCATAGAAATGACTAAAAGACAATCTGACCTTATCCCCCAGGGCCGCCAGGTCTCTCTCGAAGCCTTCGTGTTTGCGCTGCAGGGCCTGGACGCTGGCCAAGTCGTGACCGTAGTTGTCGGTGTTGAGGGCCTGGTTCTTCTCCTCAATCCACTCTTTGGTTTCATCAGCATCCCTGAGGAGGCACAAACACAACTTTGGTCAAATGTTGTGTGTACTCAACGTTATGTAACTTCTCAAAATGAAGAAAGAATACATTCATCCTCTTATAGGTGAGTCTTTGGTTGGTACCTGTGGAATCGCTGCACCTCGTGGGCACTGCCCAGCATGTTGCTCCTGTCTTCAGCCAGCTGCTGCAGGGACCGCCAGCGATTATTCAGCTCCTACACAGAAAGCAATCAACAAAAATCAGCACTCCACACTATTCAAAGTTTGCTAAGCCCTTCTGCGGATTGTTTCTTCTGGTTTTGGTGTTCAAATTTGAAGTGATTTGCAGTATGAGAATTGAACACACACTCAATTAAAGAGGGACACAAAAGGCTCGTTCGAGATGAACTGCGCCTCGACTGGAAAGTAGACGAGATCAGGCGGCAGCAGCAGCAGCAGCAGGGGGCGGGGACTAAAAAGCTGCGGTCAAGTCGGACAGTAGTTTCCAGCAGCCTTGAAAGAATTTACAGGAAGTCACAGGAAAAGTGACTTTCTGTTAGATCTGTAGGCTACTTGTAGTTTATTATAATAATTATTATTATCAACCATACAAGATGTGTTTCTTAACAGATGAAACCTTCATTGAACAACATGAGACTAATATCCTCAAATCTAGCGTTAAACATTACAATTATACACCTGGTGTTTGCTGTCAAAACTAAGGAGTTATCTATGAGTTAACTGTGAGGTTATCGTTGCCCACGTGTGCACGACGTCAGAGCAAGTCGGCATCAAGTCGGACACAAATCTAACTGGCATGTATTGCGCAGCGATCGCCGGTGATCGATACTGCGCAGGCCCGGCTCATCTTGAACGAGCCTATTGAGTGATTAAGTCATTAGCATCATCTGATAAACATGGAGATCATGATTTAAGGTGAGGTGAGGAATGCTAAATTAAATATTTACCTTGAATACAATATATGCTAGAAGTGTGCTATTTTGCATAGTGACAGACAGCGACAAGTGCAACAGGACTGGGTGCATGTTAAGAACATTACATAACATGAGGCCAAAGAAAATAACAAAATGTAGTCAGGAGCTACAAAAAGATGCAAAAGACATAACGTATGTAGCATGCCGTCATTCATTTGACACTACATGCAACAAAACGGATGATAACAGGATCAACAAGCGCCACGGGAAACGGGACGAAACCAGACAAAACTGAACATTCGAGTCGGGTTTCGGAGGACAGGGAGGAGACAGATCATGTGACACCAAAAAGGAAACTATGACGACGGGGTTAGTTTTCTGATCACAATACAGGACAGGGAGAGCTACGGGAGATTCAAGACGAGGTCGGGGTGGACTAGTTAATCTTACCTTGATAGTATTAAAGTTAGCCGTTGTTTGAACAGCCAAGCGTATATTCTATAGTCAAAGGTGTACAAAACGTGGCAGAAAGAAGGAGAACAAAAACAGAAACCACACCAGTCAAGAGTGTTTATGGAAAGTCTTAGTCTTCTCCTAAGACTTTACACCAATCAGGACATAGTAAGCACTGCAACCATGACTAGAGCAGAACCAGCCCCAAAACACTGAATTATGATGAATCAACTTGTAAATGATTGACATCTTGAGACGTAATTTCAATTAAAGGGATATTAAAAAAGGCTTAGGAGTTCCCAGGCTCCCTGGTTGTCTCATCAATGTCTAATCATATTCAACAAGGACATGTAACATTGCCAGTAAAATGTCTTTGGGCATGATTGTAGTAGATTCCAGACGTAACACACCAGTATCAAACATCAACCAAATGCTAAACAGTCATGCACAGTGTTCCAGATCAACATTGACGGGCTGTCAAATCTTTGCAGTCGATGCATTTTGTCTAAAAATACATAAAAACCACTGAATGAATGAACAGATTTAACAGTGTTAGATGAAGCTTACCTTCCATGGAGATGCAGTCTTGGAATCAGCTTCATCCTGATCAATGAAATATACGCGTCACACCAGAGTCGTGCCTTATTTGTTTTTTGTGATATTTGAAATGTTGAAAGCAAAATGTATGTAAAGTACAGAAATGATCATCACCTTGCCAGGAGCTGAAGCGAGCATCTCTTGCTGCTGCACATAGAAAAAAAAAACATGATCTCCGTTAAATGACAGGTGAAACATGGGAGATGGCTCATAAATTGAAGAAGCCAGGGAAGTAGAACTTACCTGAGCCTGAACCATGGGGGCCTCCTCAGCCATGAGGCCTTCAGACTCCAGCTCAGACGCCACTTTGTTGATGTCCCTCAGGCGAGACTCGTTTGCCTTTAAGTCCTGGACCAAACACAAGAACAACATTTTTGTGAGACGTGAGATGTACAAACAATCTCAAAAAATACATGCAGTAGCCATGACTGTAGTTAAGCAGAAACGACTCAAGATCAGATGCTTACTAATCAACATGATTTCATCCTATAAATTACTAGAATCAAGTTATACATTTGCATTACAGGGAGCTACATGAAATACAACTTAAATAATAATTTCAACTTTCAATTTGTATTCAGTTACAGAAGCTAGTGGAAAAGAAGCTAACCCGGATGCGTTGTCATGATTTAAACACGAGCGGACATTACCTTCTGGAAGTCGTCAAACTTCTTCTGCAAGACCTCGACCTGCTCCAGGTCGGAGCCCATCTCTTCGTTAGTGAGGGCGCTCTCCTTCTCGTTGATCCACTGCTGGAGCTCGTTGGCCTCACGGAACAACATGAACTTCTTGCAGCTCTTCTCCAGCATGTCTTTGCGTTTCTCTCCCAGCTCCAGCAGAGTGCCATACCTAGGAAAAAGTTGCAACCACAAAATCTAATCATTTAATGTGCCTTCAAAAGCTTCACTCTCATACCGTGGCTCATTTTTAAAGATTTCAAATCTCTTTTTTCTTTTTTTTTAGGGGAGAATCTGCTCCTTTGAGGAATTTGTATTTATTGCTAGTGATCACTTTATTTCTCTGCTAAAAACTGATGCTTCTCAAAATTAAAATTGCAAAATCATTCCTGTAGCGCTGAAACAATTAGTCAATTATTTTGATAATTGATTAGTTGTTAAAGTCATTTATTAAGCAAAGATGGAGAACAGTTGCTGGTTCCAGCTTCTCCGATGTGAGGATTTGCTCCTTTTCTCTGGGACTATGTCTCAACATGTTATACACAAAATGAGTTGTCCAGATTATCCAGATAAGATCAACAAGCTGTGGTGCTACATCACACAGCAAATGCCAAAAATTTTAATGAGTGAGGCAAACTAATCTAGTAATCAGTGTCCGATTCGGCTCAGCAGGTAATTGCTTAATCAATCACATCATATGTTTGCTTCGCAATAATTAATCACAGCAGCCCTTTGTAATGTTGGGGGAAAAAAAAAACCTTCAGAGCTTTTACAAGTTGGGAAAAGTGAAGACAAACAGTCCTAACAAACAGCCAAGCACTAGGCCAGGTCTCTCGCTTATTTTTATCTAATAATTTTATCTAATAATAATAGCTTTTGTAAACTACTCCTGTGACCTCAACTGTTTTTAAGTAAATGCCAATAAAGAGTTGGACCAGCTCCACTTCTGCTGCAGATTTCAATCAAGAATCCCGGAGCCACGAGGATCAGCAGAATTCCTCTGACTAGCACCTTGGAGCCTTGGACAATGAGGTAACCTATACAGTGATGAATCAAAGCCCAATACGTGCAGAACAGAACAGCTAATGACATGACAAGAAAATCAGGAATTAACATCCATAGGCAAGCCTGGGATGAGAAGGATATGAAAGGTTCTTCTATCCCTGTACTGGATAGAAGATGAGCGTGAAGAAGACACAGCGTAACACAACATGAGGGTTTTTTTGAGGGTTGGGAGGGATGTAAAAACTGCGATGATATTTAGTGGTATCACGATCACAAGAACACGCAGAGGGAGGCTGGTTCCTACTCACAGCTCTTCCACCTGCTTCATGCGCACAGACACGCTGCAGGCCTCCTTGGTGACAAGCCTGCTCAGTGGCAAGGCGAACGCACAGCAAGACGAGATTAAGTTGTTAAATATAGCGCAAAGGACAGCAGAGGAGACAAAGAGAAAGAGGCCAGGGGGCAAGGTCAGTAGTGTTAAAAAAACTGAGCAGAAAATATTGATGAAAGTAGGTTAAAGAGTAGAGAAAAGACACTTAAGAGGAATAGTTAACAAATCCAGTACGAAAGGAGAAATTAGTTCGTAAGCTACGTTACGCTCCAAAATGTCAGAGGTTATGGTGTGGGTTCTTACTGGTTGTCAATCTGGTCTTGGCGCAGCCCGATGCTGCCGTGATCATCCAGCAGGTTTTCCCTGGAAGACGACTGGGTGGGGTCCAGCTTCTTCACATAAGCAGCAGGAACAAAGCCCTGGCGATCGTTCACCTCCACCTTCCACCAATCCTGCAGCACGGAGCAGAGGGAGGAATATCAGCAAGTGATGCTAATGATAGATATAGATATTCTATAGATTCCTATTTTGTCTAACAAGTATTGTGTGTGTGTCAAAGCCTGATATATTGTCTTCCTCTGTGCCAAAGAGGTCAATTAAAACACATAAATGAGCCACACTGTTGCCAGGGTCTGAAATTAAAACACGCCACACGCCAAATGCGGGTAAATTGTTGTGAAATTGTACACCGAGCTGGTTTTATCTGTACCTTGTTGGTGCTGTTGAGCAGGGTGAGGATATCGCCCTTCTTCATGGTAACTTCACGGGGACTCTTCTCCTGGTAGTCGTACAGAGCCAGGACCAGCTCCTTCCCGGTCTCGTCATCAGTTGGTGCCACTTGTTGCTGTTCAGGTAAACACACATTTTGAGTCACTGATTTGTGCTTAAACTGAACAATGTTTGATTATCTGAAAATGCCCAGTCTAGTGATCAGAGGCTTTATTAAAAAAAAGCTGAGCACAGTGTTTAAGGTTGAGGTGTGAAGAGGGATTGGGTTTTACCCTGCAGGATTGGGCCTGTTCCTTCAGACCCTGGATGCTGCTGCCATAGGCACTCAGGTCAGACATCAAGGCCTCGTGCTTCTTCAGCAAAGCCTGTGGAAGACAAACTAGTCAGCACAACTGCACTTGTCACAAACGGATAGAAGCTCAAGGCTTGTGCAATAAATGTAACACGATCGAACAGCTTGAGGTGGAAACACTGAAAGAAGCAAGTAGTTGAAAATGTGATATGTGATATTGACATTAGGGCTGCAATAACTAATCGATTAAAATAGATTACAAAAATCTTTGGCAATGAATTTAGTTAAAACTCCTCCGTTCATGTACCTCGGCAGAGTCCTCGTCTTTGCCGTAGTCTGGGCTCCCCACGATGGGCTCCTTCTCCCTCATCCAAGACTCGGCCTCGTTGGCATCAGCGAAGTACTGCTGGGCTTGCAGAGAGTCCTCCAGATCCTGTCTCCTCTGGGAGGCCTTAGACTTCAGCGTGTCCCATCGTCCATGCAGTTCAGCCAGCTTAACTTTCACCTCCTCTGCAGCAAAGTGTCCTGAGAACCCCCACACATGAATTATCAGCATTTTGAATGCTGGGACAATGCATCACAATCAACTCATAGGAAGATATCAAACAAGGCTTGGCTTTTGATGAATACCTTCTTCCACCATGGCCTCTCCTTTCTGGGAGACAGCCTTAATGCGAGGCTCATGACCGGTGATCTCAGCCTGCAGGGCCTGGTGCTTCTTCAGCAGGTTTTGGACACCAATCAGGTCTTTGCCTGAGGAAAAACACCAAGAGAGACTTTAGTAGAACGTCATCAATCATGTGAAATATCTGTGGGTGGTGGGCTTCAACTGAAACTGAAGCATCCTCCTTTCATTTTATAATACTAGCAAATATAGCTAATAAGTTTTACCTCTGTTGGTAGAGGCAGCAATGGGCTCTTTCTCACGGATCCAAGTCTCCTCATCCTCCACATCTCTGAACAGCTGCTGGAGCCTAAGAGAGTCTGACAGTTTCTGCTTGCGTGCTGCCATGGGCTCGCGCAGAGCTTCATAACGCACCACTAAAGCCTCCTGTTTCTTGCGGATGTTGTCAGCATCAAAGTGTCCGGCCTCTTGGAACTGGCGAGCCTGGATTGTTATGCCATCAATGCGATCCTGAGAGAGAAGAATTCATACATTTGCTCATTCAACTACTGTGTACCAAAAAAAAAAGACTAGCATCAATTAGTATCAGGTATGCCATCTAGGATGTTAATAATTAACTGTAAAACGACATTAAGAATTTTAACCGATTAATGCTATCGTATATATTTCACACACACTGGACAAGAGAGAGCTGACAGACCGAGAGATGGCAGAGAAATTGGTGTCAAAGTGAAAAGCAAACGCGTCTATTTGGCAATATTTCAGATTTAAACCCAATGCTATAAGAGAACCACAACGTGAATAAGGTAATCGGCGTGAAGAGGACGGAGCGGTCACAGCCGGTGTGCGCGGCGCCAGAGGGTCGGCTATCGGTAATTCAAAATTAGCATCCCTAATGCCCTCATAATGTATGTCTAGCTTTGGGTACCTGGTGAGCAGCCACATCAGCCTCCAGCAGTGCATGTTTCTTCTGCAAGTTCTGGACACTGGTCAGGTCTTTTCCGTAGTCGTCTGAAGCTAGGTGGCCCTCAACCTCGTACAGCCACAGCTCAATGTCCTCTACGTTCCTGTTGAACTGCTGCTGCTGGTTGGCCTCACGGAGCTTGATGCCTAAAGTAAAATGGAAGAAATCATATTTACAATCAAAACTCACCAACTATGGGGTCTATTCTTGATCCATTGCTAGTTACATTATACATAAATAACATTATTCTTCCTAATCAGTACTACATTTTTATGCAGATGATACAATTTTATATGAGCCTGATTTGAAGATTCCCTCAAGAAGGTCCTGAGATATCGTGTTCACGAGAATGGGACGGACATGAGGTCATGGTGACATTGACCTTTGACCACCAAAATCTAAATCAGTTCAAAGCCGGTGTTTGATGAAATCAAATCTCTCCATATCCTGTAGCACCTCCATTATCTTCAGATCAGTTCAGTTAAAAAGCCAGTACCTTTAAGCTCAGTGGCCTCCAGCAGCTTTTTCCACTGGGAGCTGACCTCCTCCATACGGCCGGCCACCTCAGTGGAGGCGTAATGCTTTCCATCCAGCAGCTCCTGGCCAGACTTCTGCAGGGCATCAATGCGGCTCTGATTAGCTGACAGCTCAGCTTCAAAAGCCTGGTGTTTCTGCACCTTGCCCTGCAGGTTGGAGGGGTCCTGTTGTCAAGAGAGCAGAGGCACAGAGGTCAGAAACAGTGAGCATAACATGGGAATGTATGAAAACATTTCAAATTGGAGGACTCATCTCTGCACAACAAGCTCTCCAACTCTTTGATGGAACTACCTTGTAAGCCTCATCTGTGGCGGTCTTCATCTTCTCATTGATCCAGCTCTTGAGCTCGTCAGAGTCCCTGAAGAACTGCTGCAGGTGGAAAGAGTCCTCCAAGGCAGCACGACGAGACTGAGCACGCTCATGCAGGGCGTTGCGGCGGCTGAGCAGCTATAAATGGGCAAAGAAAGAAAAAGAAAAAGACATGTTGCTTTTGAGTTCACACCGAGAGAAATGACAAAATCCTGCCAGCTGCTTTAGCATTCAGTGCTCATATTTGAGGTGCTTTATTCATTTGATTTAAGGGAAGTTGACAGTGGTACTTACAGCATCTCTGCGGGTAGCCACGTCCTCTTTGGCATAGTGGTTGTTCTGGATTAGTTTGGTAGCAAACTCATCCAGGGCCTGGAGATGTACAAGACAAAGAAACTCAAAGTGTATCCTATTTCATAATAGTACAACTCTAGAGACAACTGCAACCTGGCGGTGATTATACAACTTCTATACAGTCGGAAGGCGGAACGTAAATTGTATACAAACGGGAGCAACTTACAGTGATCTTCTCTTCCTGGGCACTAAGTGACTTCTCAAAGTCCTCGTGTTTCTTCAGCAGTGCCTCTACACTGTCTAGGGAGTCACCAAGGTCTTCATTCAGGAGGAAAGCCTATAAAATGAACATACAACATTAAAAATAGGCACACCACATCAACTAGCCGATACACACTGGGGGCAATTATTTCCTGAAGAAAGGTTTTGGTGTGCCAGGTTACCTCTTGTTTGCTCATCCAGTTGTCAACTTGCTCAGTATCCCTGTAGAAGAGCTGCAGGTCCATGCACTGCTCATACTGCTGCCTGCGAACCTCCCACAACTCCAGCAGAGACTCCTTCTCCTCAGAAAGGATGCCCAGCTACACACAACACAACATTATAAACATGTTAAATGGTAGGGTGGTTGGTATAGATAGGTATAATATCACACAAAAGAATGAAGTACAATCTGGATGCGGTCATACTATTACCTTTTCCTTGACCTCATCAGAGGCGTAGTGTCCTGTATTGAGCAAGGCCTGGCCGGCTTCATCAGTGGCTCTAAAACTGTCTTCATGGGCATCAATCTCTCCCTGGGAAACACAACAGATTACCTTACACCGTGTCCTAACTGTATGCAACGCGAGCGTCAGCGACAAAATCAGCTTAATTACATTGTTCAGCTTTTAAAAGGACAAAGCTAAAATGGTGATCAAATTCCAAAATCCTATGACCTGGTGTATTATCAGAGATTTTACCTTATGCTCCTGGTGGCGGTCTAGCAGAGCCTCAGCTCCAGCCACATCATTGGCCAGTTCGTCAGCATTGATCAGGGCTTTCATCTCCGTCACCCAGCTGGTCAGATCCCTGAAGTCGGCAGTGAAACGCTGCAGCCTAAAAATAGATGGTCACAATAGAGGCAGGAGTGAGCAGGATTCTGTAGAGAAATATTTAACAGAGTGACACTATGTATACTGTCACTGAGCAAATATCTGCCTGTGGCTCAGCAGACAGTGTGTTGACGGTTTATCACCAAGCTGTGTCTCATATTTTACCGGTAAGAGTCGTTCAGGCGGGCGTGGCGCTCAGCAGCCAGAGTGCGAATCTGTTCCCAGTTGGTGATGAGTTCGTCCTTCTTCAGATGGATTTGGGAGGCATTTTGTGGATGAGTCTGCTGCAGGCGCTCTGCATCACCACCCAGTGTGTTGACCTGGTTGAAAAAGACAATAAGAAGGTTATACCCAAGTATTTAACTTCATGGTTGTGCTGTATATATATGTTGATATTCTGTAAAAAGCATCTTCTTGCCTTATCTTCCAGGGCAGCCAGGTCTCTCTCCAGACCCTCGTGTTTGCGAAGCAGAGCCTGCACACTGGCCAGGTCACGACCAAAGTCATCAGATGCCATCAGCTGCTCCTTCTCCTTGATCCAACTGATGGTCTCATCCACATCCCTGTTGTTGGAATCGAACACGCAGGTTTGTATTTACATCGTGTCAAAATGCAATTTCTTACAATACAATCAACACACACACACGCACACACTGAGCAGAGGCTGTTGTTTACCTGTTGAAGCGCTGCACCTCAGCAGCCCCAAACAGCTTGCCCTGCCTCTGCTGGGCTAGGCCCTTCAGGCGCTGCCAGGCGGTGTTGACCTCGTCCTGCTTGCGAACTATGAGCTCAGACTCGGGATGGGCTTCCTGTGTCAGCCGGGCTGCCAGCTGGTTCACCTCATTCACGCGCTCCTCGTGGGCTGCCAGGTCAGTCTGGAACTCCTCAAACTTCTTCTGCAGAAGCTCCACATGCTCCAGGTCCTGGCCCAGCTCCTCGGAGGTGGCCATGGTCTCCTACACATGGAAGTGGAGGAACAACATTGAGATAAATATTAAACTTCAGTCAAATGTCTATGCTTTAAAGCTATAGAAATGTGCTTATTAATCATTGCATTTAATTTATAAGGTGTGAAATTGTCATTTAAGCTTGTCGCTGATGTCGCATTTTAGTTGCTTAGTTTTCTTTACTAGTTACTGGTGAATCAAAGGTTTCCCTCTTGTTGCCCGACATAATTTCCTATAAATGAGGACTGCTATTTTTTCTTTATTTGTTTTTTTTTACTTTTATTAGAGCAGCTAAAGAGCAACCACAGAAACAGCATTTCCTTTATTCTGCCAAATGGCTAAAGGAAAATTTAACTTTAAACTCCTAAGAATACCCCTAAACACAGAAATATATGAAATATTTCTTCACTCCAATGAGAAATCTGACCTTGTCACTGATCCAGTCCATGGCATCTTCACACTCACGCAGGTACTGGACCAGTTTCTGGGCCTGCAGGAGACGCGTGCCCTTCTCCTTGGTCCTCATCAGCAGAAGGTCCCATAGGCGATGCAGCTCCTCAAGACGGGTCTAGTGCACAGGAGGAGAAGGATTTATTTTTTTTTTAAATGTGCAAAGAGGAGAGGAAGGTCGAAGGAAATATGAAAATAAGTAAAAAAAGAGCAAACATCTCCACTCCAACATAAGACATGATATCATGTTAGTTTTTGCCTCTATGATGAAATAGAAATTTCCATATATGTATCTAAAATATAAATGTATTGTTTTCTTTTGTATGTCCTTTAGTGCCACCTAGTGGTGATTGTGAATAGCTGTGCTGAAGAGGAAGCAAGCTAATAGTAAACAAGCAGAATAACAGGATGTGGCGCTCAGGAAGCTCCTTTGTGCCCCAGGGACTCATAGCGTGAACATCTCAGTGTATAATCCTCTTACTCTTTTTGCTGTAAAGTCCACAAAACCGGCATCATCTGTCATCTATCATGAACATGTTTGTGTTAACATTTCTTAGGTTTGAGTACAGTATTTTTGATGATGGTTAGTTTGTTGTCAACTACATAGCTGTGTATTAGTGTTTAAAGCATTGGCGCTTGTGTAAATGGTATTTACCGTTGTATTTCCATCTTTATTACATTAACATTAACATACTTTTATGCATCTGTTGGTTGTGACAGTAATCTGTTCTCTACTGATGTATTAGAAAGATTATTTAGTACTTTTTTTGGGCTCTTTTTCAGTTTTACAAATTAAATTTTTTCCTCCATTAAATCCTGCCAAACAAAACAACCCGTCTGTTCCTTGGAGAATGCAATGCTGTAGAATATAATGTTGAGCTAGCTGTATAGCTGAAAAACACGTTGCCTGCAACAAATTTTAGTGAGGACAGCATAATAAAAGTGAGTCCTGGAGTTTTAACGGTATTTATTATACTAGGACATCTGTTTAAAAATACCAACTGGAACAAAAAAAAAAATTCCTTTGTGAGACGACCCATATGAAACACTACATAAATAAATAAATAAATAAATAAATGTTAGTCCATTCTCTAACAACAGAATGAAAAGAAGGTATAGCTTTCAGCGAAGAGCTGGATCTGGAAGAATTTTCACAGCACTCAAGAGTCACACATGGTCCACAGCAGCTCAACACCTACTTGTATATACTCTCCCATATTGACACTTGTAACTATGGGTCTTTGTTGTGTCCGGTAAGGCGTGTAGGACTGAATCACATGGAGCAGTTTAACAGTGGACAGGATATTCAAGAAATATGTATATGCATATTAGCTTGACCACATCATCATCATCATCGTCGTGTGCCTTACTCGAATGGTCTCGGAGGAGAAGTGGCCCTCGGTGATCATGAGGTTTCCAGTCTCGTCCAGTTTGATGATGGCCCCAGCGTTGGCCTGAACTTCAGCTTCAAAGGCCTGATGTTTCTGCAGCTTACCCTGTGTACAACAAATAGAGACATTAGATAAAAATCAGGGGCAACCCACTCCCCACATCTCTACATACTCAGAGAACTGTAAGGCTTGTAAAGAAGATCATCTCAGACCATTACATCCTGCTCATCACCTTCTCTAACACCTCAAATCTCTAGTATTTGCCACAGCCGATACGCAGCCGAGCCACGCTGCTCGCGGGCTATGTGGCTGCTCTAACCTGTTAACATGGGTACCAAAATAAAAAGCAATAGGTGTGGCCCGGCGTAAGAATTCTGGGACAAGGGCAAGTTAACAGTCTGATCAAAACCTGTACAGAGAAAGATAAAAACCAGCCTGACAAACCTGCAGGTTAGAGGGGTCCTTGTAGTTCTCATCAGAGGCGATCTGCAGCTTCTCCTGGATCCACTTCTCCAACTCGTCGGCGTCACGGCGGAAGAACTGAAAGCGGTAAGAGTCCTCCAGCTTCGTCCGGCGCATAATCGACAGCTCCTTGAAGCGCCGGTAGCGGTCCAGCACCTGCTGCCGGCGCTCCTGGATGTCTTCGGCTGTCTCCAGCACTTTGCCTGAGGCGTCCATTTTCTGGAAACACACCGCAATAGGACTCATAAGTAAGTAAGAACATCTATCACAGCATTCATTTGTAAGTATAAAACATGAATTTATTTTGCATTTTGCCTTCTCAGGCCACTCAGATATTGACAATATATGGAAAACACTGACTAAATGAAGGGAAAATTATAACAAGCCTGAGATAGACATTTGATTTAGAAAAAAAAAATCACTCTTTGAAACTGTAAATATGGCAATTACTCCTGCTTCTTTGTATTTTTTTTGTTTTGTTTTGTAAAACTATGTGTAATCTGATATTCAGTTTTATTCAATATGTCTAGGCCTCTACATATTTATATGTCTCATAGGTTATGCAATGCTGTCAGAGATTATTAATATGTTGCTAGGCGAGTAAAGCTTTGACTGAGGAAAAAAAAATTATTACGATTAATCAGCTGATTGATCGTTTAATAGTTACCAATGATCGATTAATGAAAGTACAAACAATTTGCAACCCTACCATACGTAGATGCTACCCAGCTGCAGATTATGTCACATTAATGCTTATCAATCTGACATTTCTATCTTCCCTGATAAGACCACCACTGACTTGCAGTCTCTCTCAAATCAATATACAAAAGAAACTTGGCTTGGAACTGTGAGATGTGATATAAAGAACAAGACTTTTGCCAAAACAAAAATCCCCCCATCCTGTCTCAAGCTGAGCAACCAAGGGACCAGCAGCTGAAATAGTAAAATGCCAAACAGGGGTGGGGGGACGGAAATTCCACATGCATGCGAACAGTAGGCTAGGCTTCACTACACAATGGAAGCGCTGCAGTCAGCCTCTCTGTCCACTGGGCCTCTGGCCCCATGGTGTCTGGTTAGCAACCTCGTTGAAACATGACAAAACATGATCTTGAGCAGGCATTCATACTAGCTTCATTTCTAGGAATTGGGCATCAATAGAGTATGGGATACGCAGCCTGAAGCACTGTGATGAAAACCATTCAGAAATTAAAAAGAAAAAGCTGTCAGCAGTGCAACTAATGAAGGTGTGACTGTTGGTGGTTTTACCAGATTGCATCTTTCACCCTGAAATTATCTGGTGATAGGTCTGCACAATTAATAGAATATTAATCACATAACATTGTCACATTGATTGGCTTCCCACAATTAAATGAACGTCTGCGATATTGACGTTTAAAATGTGCGTTCTGCTCATAGAAAACTCTGTGCATATCAAATTGAGAATTAAACTAACCGCTAGCCACCAGCTGGTGAGACTTTTGGGTATAGATATTGTCTATACAACTAATGTTTTTATGATTAAATTGAGAGCATAAAATTGTTTATGTAGCTCTTAATGTTGCTACTTTTGCTCTCAAAGTGCACCAGATTGAAGCATTTAACTTTAAAATGTAGCTAACAAAGGAGTAAGTGCAATAAAAATATGTTGTTGCTAAAATCATTGAATAATCGTGATAAATAATCGTGATCTCAATATTGATCAAAAATAATCGTGACTATCAGTTTGGCCATAATCGTGGTGCTTAATCTGGTAGCCTGTGGGCAATCTCAAAATACTTAACCACAACATAGTTGAGAATTAATTCTTTGTTTCTGTGCCAGACTCCACCCATCAACAGACGGACACAAAGAGGGAACAAGAGAGATATTGATCCGTCTACCAAACCAAGGTCGACCAAACCTCCATGCACAATAGTAGATGTCCAAGCTGAGTGCAGGGTGAGGGTAGGGCTGTGTGTGTGGAGTCTGTCAGGCTAAATGTAGATGAATGTGGATTTTGTTGACGTTGCAGATAGAGAGACAAAAAGCGATGGATAGATGTGAGACAGTTTCCTGGTTCATGTCTACACTCAATGGGAGGATTAGTGCAGTCAGCAGTGCAGTTGCAGTGGGAGTTTTAACCAGAGCCAGAGATGCTTTGGTCCCCAGAGGCGCCATTAGCTTTCCAGACATGCAAGCATCCCAGAGTGAACACACATATACACAAAAACACGCAACACTACAGTAAAGAATATACATATTATAAAGAATATACTATAAGCCGATTTGTGGCATCAACCCACCGTCTGAAAAAAGTGACAGTCCAGAATGTGAGCCGGCACCCCTCCCCCACCTCATAACCTGCCCTAGTTCACAGAGAGCTTAAATTGTGTCAGGGATTTAACGGAGTGACATCAGCCATGGACGTATAATAAGAGCTTTTTACTTTTGCCGATTGCATTCACACTTCAAAAATCATAAAAAGTGGCGTTCATTCGTGGAGATTATCTTGTGTGATTAACTGTGTGGTATCATAAATATCACACAGTTCGCCACAGAGATTTTTGTTGAGGGAACTCGTGCAATTCTAACTTTCGGGTTGGCATACGGACGGAATCGCGCAATTTGATAATAAAAACTGTAAAACAAAGAATATCGTGGAATTTGCCAAAATATGGATGCAATTTAATAAAAAAATCTGGGTATTCAAGCATTTTTTCAAAGTGCCTAGGCCGAATGACTATGCTGTTTTGTTTTGGTGTCATTTACAGGCACTGCGCTGCCATTTAGTCTCAATTTGTGTCATCTAAGTCTACATTTACATTGTTGGTCTATGGCATTTTGCTGGCAACATTCGACTACTTGCTCCTTCGCTGAATATTTTGTTTGTACGCCCCCTGCCGTTTTGGAGAATACTGCAACGAACAACGCCTTTATGCATGCCCGTAGCTCGCACGTGGCCCGAGCCATGGCGCCTTCCGCCAAGTATAAACAGCTCCTCTCTGACACCTCTAAATACAGCTCTGCAACTGCTGATAGCACTGCCTCCCATCCTGTATCAGTAGATAACAGCTTTCTCTCTCTCGTCACCTCACTGCTCCTCTGCGGGGGTTTTCTGCTCTCTCTGGGAGACACCCACACACTGATATCAGCCAGCAGTACTGCTGGTTTCCATTCAATTGATGATCGTAGTCATATAACTAATATCCTTTCTTCCATCTCTTACAGGCATTTTGTAAATGCAGTGCCACGGTTTCCGCCAGAAAAGTTGTTACTAAAATCAGCCCACCTTAAGTGAGTGAACTGCGGGGCTAACGTGGCAAGACACAGGAACACATTTACAACATGGGAAGTCGTTTACACGATATGCTTGGCTTAGTTGTGAGAACACCGCTGCTAAGCAACGGCAATATTATTGATGCTATCGGCGTCTAGAGGCCCCAGAGGCTAATAATTTAGCAAGCTAGCAAGTGGGTAACATAATGCAGTAAATGCAAAGGCATAATGACAGAGGAAAAATATTAGGAAGTTGGCAACATCAACATTTTTCCCAGATATATTATAAAATTAGCAAGAAAAACAATTTATTAACTTATTATGCACCGAAAAATTAACTTCCATGGCCTCCGTCATATCTGACAACGTCAGCAAAAAAAAGCCCCACAACTCGTGAACTCTGAGCTTTCAGGTGGCTGTTTATATGGACTCTCCTCGTGAACACGGTTAACACGACCCCATTTTGAAGGCACCATTGACCGCACACACTCGCTAATGTAAAGCACACAACCTACGCACTGAGTTATTCCTTAAAGGACTTTGCTACCTTTATAACACAATAATGACTAGGCCTGGCAGGAAGTCAACTCAGGCCTGGCAGGCTGCGAGGCTTGCAATACACTGGCGGAAACCCTGAATGCTGGGCGGGAACTTGGAACTATACCAGCTGCATGTGACTTTCAAAGTCATCACCCTTTCAAAGTCCAATTTTTGATTCTCTCTGTTCTTCTTATGTTGCTGTGTTCGGGACGTTTCGGGCGTCAGCAAAGAGCTTTGTTCCCCACGTGGGGGTGTAAACCCCAGCCAATACTACTGCTGTTTCATGCCCCTCGGCCTCTGATATGTCATGTGCTCCCCTGCCTCTCGGGGTATCAGTTTGATCGAGAGCAGCGCTGAGCCACAGCGGACAGGATGAAGTTTGCCCTTTGGCTGCAGTTAAAAATTCGGCAACTCATTACCTTCCGGCAGGGATTTCAGGTATTTCTCTGATTCACTGCTTTGTTCTCACTAACGCCGCTCCATCTCTTCAATCACTCTATAGCTCACTCCACCATCGCGGCTCGCTCGCCACGCCTTGAACGCTGTATCCGGTTCTCTTTATACATCCATGGTTAACTTCAGTCACTCCACTCAGCTGCCGGGAAACATGACACGGGGAAACCTCGCTCACACACATTCACCACTGTTCTGACTCTGCTTTTCTCCAAATGACCTTCGCTACTCTTACAACAGCTCTAGATAGGGACATTTGTGTTTTCATGTCGGTCACCGCAGTCCTTCTACATGCAAGGCACACAACCTCGTCACTAGATGTCACACACTGTACCCCCCAATAAATAGGAGAAGCTTGTTCATCAAACACAGAGTGTGTAAAGTAATCTTGGAAGTTGTTGTTACCATGAAGCAAGGCTACACCCTGACATTAGACCCGGTCTCAGAGAATACAGCATGTTAATAGATCGCATTGACCTTCCCTAAATCCTCTGTCATCATCCGAGGTTCACAGAGGAGTGGATGAAGTCATTCAACTTAGCAACTCCCAGTTACTATGGTGAACCATCTGTTATGAATAGGGGTCATACTGACGCCATACTGGGAGGATGGGAGCTAAAGGAATTTGCAGGAAATGGGAGTCTCCCTACTGAGAAACAGAGGAGAAAGGATGAAGACTTAGATAACAGCAGCAACACTTCTTTTCCTTAAAGTGAACTTTGTACAACACACAGCTGACTGTCATACCCTTTGCTTTACAACATGGCCTGCCTGAAGAATCTGAAGAATTTCAGTTAGTCATATGTAATGTAAAGTTCACAGTATAGCTGCCAATGCCTAAATCGGCAAGTAGGGAGCAACCACAGTTACGTCAGCAATCCTTTAGCAAGATTGGAGCCTTTAGCAACCAACAAGCAGCAAATGTTAAGCCTATATATGAAATTCAATTTATATAGATAAAATCTACAGTAAAGGTTATACAAAACAACACTTATGAGACCAGAAGCCCTAGCAAACACAAGCTGTTAATATTGGTAACACTTCATTTTACAGGTCCGCAAATGTCATGGTAATTAGGTGATAATTAGCAAGTAACCTATTTGAAATTTCTTTGGAATTACTGCCAAATTACCCCAATATTTACCTCAATTTATCGAAAATGACTTTATTATAAACATGATTTAATAATTATATGCTAAAATAGCATTTAGTCGTTAAAATAGGACCCTAAGGCTTGAGAAGCGGCTGTGCGCTACTCTTCATCGGAGGTGGAAAACCAAAACCAATAGACGACACTTCTGATCAGGCACAAATCTCACCATTGTATGGCTTATTGTCTACACAAATGTATTATTATATTATTAAATGTATTAAATAAATGATCAGCTATTGGGAAATAGCGGAATATAATCATTAAATAATGTTTATTAAGTAATTTTCATTAAATTTTGAGGTAAATATTGGGGTAACTTGGCAGTAATTCCAAAGACATTTCAAATAGGTTACCTGCTAATTATCATCTAATTACCATGAAGTTTCCGGACCTGTAAAATGAAGTGTTACCTTAATATTTGCTGAGCTCCTGTCCAGTTAGTGTCACTACTCCTGTTAGGCTGATAGCTAGCAGGTATCAAGGAGTAAACAAACTAATCTCAATGTTTTCTGAAGCACTGAACAGATTTTGAAATGCGTGAATTAGGTTCACAGATAGTCCATTCTATTTAAGATTGCACTTTCATTTTCATGCAGAGTATCACACTAACAAAAGACATGCAGTAAAAATCAGCTATTTCTTTCCATACTAGGTGTATGAAAGTGGTGTTATTCACTAATAAGTCTTAGTTTCAGAATAAATGAAAGCCAACACTGACAAACGCATGCACAATTCAGATCACCAAACATTACATTTTCATACTTAAAGATCTGCGTAGGTAGTTTGAGGATGAAAATAAGAAACCGTGCAAAACCAAAATCATACACACATCAGATGATTCTATTCTGGATCCTCCAGTTTTCTTGTATCTTGGCTGAGCAGAAGACTATATCTGTGACGAAGCAGCAATGTGTACAAGAGTCTGATGAAGTGATTGAAGAAGCAAAAGTGTCATCTAGTCCGCAGCACAGACAGACGCATTGCACCTGCAGTGACTACGCTGTACATAAGAGCAAGCCAAAGATGTAGCCCAGCCCAATGCGTCGCTCTCTCTGCTCTGTAACCCCTGCTCCTCCCTCCAGCTCTCTCCCATCCCTTTACTCAGCAAAACAACATCACCACTGCCTCACACTTCTCTCGAATCTTCTTTCCTATACAAACTAAAACACACACAGGGGCACACACAAACACACTGAGTATGGGCAAGCCATTTTAACATTTAATAGCTAAGCTTGCTTATCCGGAATTAACATTAATGATATCCACAATTGTGTTTTGACTCGTCGTAATTACATTGTGACTAGTCAGAATTCAAGATATCCATAACGTCATTGTGACTAGTCAAAACGACAGTTAGAGATATCTGTAATTCAGTTCTGACTATCCTAATTAACAGTTACAGATATCTCAAACGTCATTATGACTAGTCAGAATTGTTGTGCATGACGTTGCTCATGCAAGGCTTCCCATTGGATATTGGCACAACAAAGCATCTGAACAGGGTCAGCAGAAGCTTTGGTTAACTTCGGTAAAGTCAGAAAGATATTCACAGATTCAAACTTCCCGGATTAATAACTCATTAGCAAAACATTGTTAAAACACAGCTCTTTCTAACCGTAGTAAGGTAGACAACGAGCTATTCAACCTAATTTTAATCAAAACGAGCCGTCCTCCGAGCTGGACACATATCATCGGTCTCTATGTGCAGCCGGCCGTGAGGCGAGCGGTCAGGGACCGTTGTGGATCAGATAGTTAGAAAATGCTATGAAAGAGCTCATCATCAAGGAATTTGTGGCGAACGAGAGGTGTGTTCACTAGAGAGCTGTGGTAAAAATGTATAGCGTATTGTACATTTATTGTCTCCAGACACACTTTATAAACCCGTACGGCTGCAGTGCAGCGCCATAGTATGTTTGAATAGCTTCAGCCTCCCACTTGCTTTAGCGGCTGACGTAATTACAGATATCTGCAACGTCATATCGCCGAGTCAAAACTCTAATTCAAGATATCTGTAATTACATTTTGATATCTACAACGTCATTCTGACTAGTCAAAATTGAATCTTAGATATCTAAAAAGGACAATGTAGATATCTATAATTGAGGGGGAATTAAAGATATCTTGAACTGGAATTATGACTAGTCAGAATTAAATTGTAGCTATCTGAAACTGGAATTACGGATATCTACAATTCAATTACGGATATCCGTAACTGAATTGTGGATATCCGTAATGACAAACCCCATACACATGAATAGCAAAACTAGTTTGAATCGTACTAGTCAAAATGTAATTACGGATATCTTCAATTCAAGTTTTGACTAGGCAAAATGACGTTGCAGATATCTCTGATGAATATCCTGTCTAGCTATTAAATGTTAAAACGGCTTGCCATACAGTGAGACAAACATGGATGTTACCTTGAGTTTGGGTTTAGTAAAGGTCGACATGCTGTCAATCTGTGTAGGGCATAACATTGATCGCACAATCAGTAAGAAGCAATCAGCAACAGCAGTAGGTAGTCAGAATAAGAAGATGCTTTCACAGGAAGCATTATGTCTTAAGTTCATCATGATCATGTTTCAGCAGTCAATGCAATTGTGAATCACTATACATTTGAGATGGAAACAATCTGAATCTTCCATACAAACAGAGTCTCACAATGTCTGGAAAGTAGTTCATGCCAGCAGTAGAATGACAGTGAGTTAGCAGACGGTACTTTATCTGAAGGCACAACCTGACAGCCCTAGAGACAGGGAGGGCTTTATTTTATTTGGGTCACGGTCACCTTGGAGTTACAATGAAAACAGGATGGGAGGGAGTCTGGAGAAGAGAAATATGTAGGTTTCTATTCACTGTAGCACAGACCTTGACATATAGCCATATCTAGGCTATATAGCTGTGTTCAAATGCTGCAGGTTATCAATATTACTCAACGGCAGCAAAACAAAGAGGTTGTTTTCAAATGACTGCAGAGCTGACCCTGCAGAAACGACTGACCCCACCCTCCTTAAATGGTCTTATAACAACTTTATTACACGCACTGTACTAAAGGTTGTGATATGTCTACTTTGCATTAGATTGGCTGGAACCGCAGCTAACTGATGTAAATTTCCTGTTGCTCAAGTTCAGCTATTCTACAAAATGAACAAAATAATGTTAAAAGGCATTTCTTTCTTTGAAGACAAGGAAAAGAAGCTCTGATGCTGTTTAAGTCAGTTGTAGCATGGAGAACAAAATTCATGACATGTAATCAAGTGATGATTGTAATACAATCCAATTAAAACAGGGCAGTGTAGAGGGACATATAATTTGCATTGGGAATATCTAGGAAGTATTTTGGGCGGTACAGCTCAAAGTGCTGTCCCATTTTGCTTCCATGTGTCTGTATTACAGCAACATTAGGTCAGGCTCCAACGCTTATTTAGATTCTGCTCATACAATTTTAAACCTAAGACAGTGAAAACTGTCCTGTTTATACATTGTCAAGCTTAGAAAAGGCTCATAATGTCTGGATCAATAATACTCTCCTATTCTCTTTTGCTGCCATTTTACATTTAGCTGGCAGCGGGGCTACCTGGAGTTGAGGTCAGTAAGTCGTAGCAGTGCAACCACAACACTCATTAGGGAGGTCACCGGATGGATGGATGGATGGATAAATAAATAAATCTATACTCCTATCATAAAGCAACTCGTTATGCTTATCAAATGGCAGAACGGCTTCATAAGCATCTACTGGACCAAGCCCACAAAATATGCAACATTAATATTGTAATTGTGAATGCACAAAGACAAATATCCAAAGCAAATATCCAAATAGTACAAATATATACTGTCACTATAACCTGACAGTAGTGCATGAGACCGGTAATCTGAAAAAAAAAAAATGATGTGCCTCTGTGTCCTCAGGTGCTCCTAACGGCATCTGCAAGATTTTACAGACCAGAGGAAAACAACCAGTCAGAGCTGATCTGGAGTCTGCTGTCCAGCTTCCGTTTAGGAGAGCCGCAAGTCAATCACGTGCAAACTCCGACCAAACGGTCAGCGCTGATCAAATATGAATCAATATTCTGTAACTGTAATGCCTATTTCTCTCCTCAAATGTTTTCAGAGACATCTTGTGGCGTACTGTTTAGCTGTAAAATGAGAAAGTTTGTGGCCCCGGCAGCCATGATGAGATATCTTGAGGAAATACCAAGCACTGCCCACCAGCCAGAGCACAGCCAATAGGAACGCTGTATCTCTCTGAAATGACCTGTGATTGGTCAAAGTCTTCCGTCACAGGCTAGATTTTTTAAAAGCCTGAAAACAGGACAATGAGGAGGTGTAGAAGTCTAGTTTTCTCTTAGAACACTTGGATTACAATATGCTCAAAGGTTATGATGGGATTTCTGCCCAATGATACCCAAAAACGTTGCCTACTGAAGCTTTAAACAATGTTTACATGCTATGTGATTCTCAACGATTCCTATGGTCCTCCTTTCATTTCCAAGGTGCTTAATCACTATCTTGTAGACTGTGTACACTGCAGCTTTCTAGAGTGGAGGGGCAGTTGGTATGTGGAGAACTTGGCACCACCCTGACAAAGCCAGAATAGCAGAAGTGTGAAATAGCGCCTTTGCGTTATCACAAGTCCAGCTGTTTTTTGTTTTTTTTACTGTCCACAGATGTATTATGCAAAACTATACACTATCTAATGTACATTCCATACCGGTCTGCTGACAATACCAGTCTTTTCATCATCTTTTCAATTCACGCTCATTCAAAGTGAAAAATGTACTATTATTGGTCCATATACTGTTCTGTAGTCTTCGCTTTCACTGAATAAACACTGTCCACCCACCAAACACAAAACTACATTTAAAAAGTCCCAAACATTTTATTTCCTTAGAGTCATTTCACCTTTATGTTTATACTAAAATCATCACCTTTACATAATGCAGTCTTTTTTCAATATACAAGTATCAATAAGCATGAATAAAAGATCACAATGGCTTTGTTATGCCTGTGTTAAAGAATTTCCCATATCCTATTATATTAAAACATTTCATATATATATATACTCCTTATGAAGATGCAAGGCTAGCTAGTATTGGCAATAAATTTGTCCCACAAATTGTTCATACATTTGAGAATATAACGTCCACCAAAGGACACATGACACTGTCTGCATTTCAATAATTGCAGAGTACTAAGAGGACCAGTCTGCTAGTCTTTTCAAAGCCTGGGCCCACACCTTATAAAGATGGAAGGGTAGATACTGACACATTTGTCTCACAAATTGTTCATAGATATGAGAATATAACGTCCACCAAAGGACACATGACACTGTCTGCATTTCAATAATTGCAGAGTACTAAGAGGACCAGTCTGCTAGTCTTTTCAAAGCCAGGGCCCACTCCTTATGCAGATGCAAGGGTAGATACTGACAAATTTGTCTCACAAATTGTTCATACATTTGAGAGTATAACGTCCACCAAAGGACACATGACACTGTCTGCATTTCGATAATTGCAGAGTACTAAGAGGACTGACAGCTGGGGACATATGTCCAAGAGGTATTCAACTGCTGCTCTGGGCGGCTCCCTTTTCAGCCATGGCCGACAAGAATGCAGCTACACATAACCTTGCCATTTAAAAATCCTAGTGGCATTTCATTCATTGATTCATTCATTCAAAACACACAATGTGCAAACTGTGATTGGAGACCTATTTCAATGAATACTGGTCAGATTTGGTCTCTGAAAACGTACATTACTGTTGTAAACTAGGCGGCTAACAGATGACTAGCAGTTAATGACAAACGTTATGTTCTTTAACACGTTAAACCAACATTATTATACTAGCTGGCGTTAAATAAATCGACTTGTGAATGCTTTAATCAACCGTTTTGTTTGTAACTGTAACCGTTGGCTGTCAATGCAAGCTGGTGTCATTTGGTAGGGCGGTTAATGCAATTTAACATTTAACTAAAGTTAACTAGGAACATATCTAACACAGAGACCGCTTTAAAAGGCAAACTAACAAGCTGTCTACCGTTATTTTACCGACCGTACTGTGCTGTGACCAATCAATCAACAAAAGGGAGTGCCTGCAGCCAGCTAGCTCAACGGCTAACGTTAGCCGCTAGGCTAACTAGCTAGGGAGCACAAATTGAATTAAACAGAGCAGAGCGACAAGGAAAAACACGGACTATTTAGTGCAATTAATATTTTTAAAATAATTCAAACAATGTAAGCATGTTTCATACCTCGGGTTGTTGTCGAAAGAGCTTCGGAAGAAGTGGTGTTGTTGGTGTTTGTCCAGGCGGATCGACTGAGAAGGATGCGAGTCGTCGACTACTCTCTCTCTTTACTGGGTGGGCTGTTTTTTGTGTGACGTAATTTTCTGCAGCTGTACGGAAAAGAACGATGAATACCGGAAGTACCCGAAGCTCTTCACAGCATAACATGCTCAACAAAAAATGTGTTACTTGAGCTTATTCTACCCTGATTATCATATACTATTCGTTATATATTATACTATATATATATATATATAGTTATAAGTGCTTTTATATATAGTTATAAGTGCTTTTGTGTGTGTAATGTTTTTTTTTTTAAGATTTCTTTTTATTAGCAAAAGGCTTATTTTACACTCAGTTCCAACATCCAAATATTAATAATAATAATAATAATATATTATATATTATATAAAATAAATATTATATAAATATAAATATGTTATATTTTGGGCTAAAAAATAAATAAATAAATTGACTTGAATACAATTTATATAAATAATAAGCTCACATATCTAGTGCACATACACGTTTATAACTCTGAAAGCGTCAGTAGTGATCATGGTTTGAAGAAATAATGATTTTAGAAAACAAAACATAAATAAATAAATAAAAATAAAAAACATTCTTATGTACATGCACACACATATATCAACACATCTTAGAGGGTTGACTTTGGGTTGATCCAGGAGGAGTTGTACATTTGTGTACAGGAATACACTTTGTAAGACAACCCGTGGATAACTGGCAGGACAGAGTCATGCTGTTTGCTGCTCATGCACATTTTCTAGTCACGCATAATAGAATTAGTGCTGATCAATGCAGGGCTGGGTGTTTTAATTTTATTATGATACATTGTGCTCCCATCCCTGCAGTCTCAGACTATAATATTGATACAGAAGGCTCTGCGTGACTTACAGTTTAACCAATAAACTGACTTTCAATGACTATCAATTATTAACACTGAGCTGCAAAGTCAGTATGTTCATAAAAAGCATTCAGCCCTTACATAAGTGTTGTCTGTGAGAATTCCTTCAGCAGTCTGTCAGCTGACTGTCACAAGGATTTATTTAGACAATGCATCATTTGTTTATGATGAGCTGTTATATATTGGATGATATATTTTGCCTGCCTCATTTCCATTTTAACTGCTCCCTCATAATGTTAAGTTAAACATAGCTACATTTAATAGTTAACCCTCTGAGACACACAATAGACCCGTTTTCTTCTTTTTTAGGGAGGCACAGGGAATCTTTAGGATGGAAAACACGGACTATTGGATTCCTTAGGTTGTCTACTTTCATATATCTATAGCTTCACTCTAGCCCTAAAACTGAACCTACTGGAAGACAATAAAGTCAGTTGCGATCACGGGGGTTAAGCTAAACTCAACAAAGACACACTGTTGTGATGAGGCTGCTCATAGACAGTAAATAATGGAACGCTGCTCCAGGACAATATGACAACAGCAATGATGGCTGATTGACAGCTTCTTTGGATGACAAACAGATGACTACAAACAGGTCACTAATTGTATGTCAGTGGACCAACATCAAAAAGTGTTATGTCAATTTGTATCCTCTTTGTAACACAATGTGACACAAACAAGCGCACTCAATCTTCACAGTTTGACTCTGGTGGAAAAACATTTTTTTTTTTATTGTTGCTTTTAAAGTTACTCACGGTGGATATAAATTATTCAGTCATTAAATACACTCCATGAGCAAGCAACAACTATTGGTTCCAATACCTGAAACTGTAAACCCAAAATAATTGTTTTGACACACGCTGTCTTGTACCAGCCAAAGGACAGCAATAGCACCGATGTTTTCTGCTCCATACAATCAAAAAGCACAAATACATTTAAGCACATAATGTGTCACGGGTGGCTTGGCTACAGAGTTGTATAAATGTTAAAAAAACAAAAATAGTTTTAATATATAGCAGTACAAATACAGTATGTAGTCTGTTCATTCTGGTAAAAGACATATTACCTTAAGTCTTGACTGGCTGAGGGTGAAAATAAAAGATACAGTGAAGGCTTGATAAAGAAAAGGAGCCACTTCCATTGTTTGTTTTTGGCATGTAAAACACTGACTTCAATATCCAATCATATATTTCTGAAGAAAACATCCAATCTGAAAAGCTCCAAGGTGCCATCAAAACTAATCGGTTAAAATCAGAAGCTTTTGTAAAGACTTGAAAATAAACATGCCAATATTTGGTGTTGTGTTGTTGTGCTTTTTAGGATTCTTTTAGTTTATTTATTTTCTTAACTATTTAATCCAATGACATATTTTATTGTCTACCAATTCAGTTCTAAATCATCTTTTTTGCTTATAATACACCGCTGACGGACGGGCTTGTCATATGGGTGAGGGGGCACGCGGTGAGCTGCCGAGGGCCAGGTCTCCAAACACATTGGCGTAGGAGGCTTTGAGGAACTGGACGTAGTTCTGTAGGCTTCGGTTTGTGCTGTCCGACTGCTCCAGGCGATCCTTCACATCCTGCAGTCGGCTCTGGTACCGCCGCTCCACCTGAGCATCAAAAATACACACCTTACAGACCTTACTGACACAGCTGATACATCCAAATCTTGAGTTCATTATAAATGGAGGCCTTCACCTCCTCTTTGCTGCGTCGCAGGTGGCTTATTTCTGAGGTAGTCCTGCTAAGTTGAGCCTGTAGGTCCAGTATCTTGGACTGGTTGGAGCGTTCTTTTGTGGCAGCGAGTCCTCTGGTCTCTGACATCTAGAGATAAATATGACACATTGGACTTAATTATTGGGGCAACAGAGGGTGAAATAGTACTCACCTGCAAACAAAACAAAACTCAGGGCACCCCAGGGGAGTGCCAATAATCGGCAACCAAAATGGTGACAACAAAGCTGGTACAGTATAAGCTCTTACCGACCAGGAGGATAGAAAGAGGGAGAGTGTGTGGGTGAGATTCATTTGGTATAATTGCTCCTGACCCAAGGGTGATAGTCACGTGAATACAAGTTAACTGAAATTAAATAAAACCTCTGCATCCTCACCTCTTTTGTGTCAATGCAGAGGTCTCATTGAAAGATGATCTACTACTGTATTCTTTAAACTTTGTATGACAATGTTCGGTTTCAGACCTGTTGGCGAGCATCAGCCAGAGCCTCCTCTAGCCTTCGGCTCAGCAGGGAACATTCCCTTTTTTTTTCTTCCAGACAGAGCTGATTGCTGTGGATGGCGTCTTCCCGTTTGGTAACGACCGCCAGCAGGTCGCTGTTCTGACTGCCAGCCTCCTCCAGCTTTCTGCAGGATGACACAAGACAGGACAGCAGCAACAACAACGAACAGTTAGAACAAACAGTTAACAAGTGCACTGACTCTAATTTTTTACAAGCTACGCTTACAGTAGTAGTTCAACACCGAGTTCAGGGCAATTAAGGTACTTTAAAATCCATAGTGCCTGATTGCCGTAATTTGCATAAAAAACATAATTAAGGGGGGGGGGGTCCCCTCAGCTCTGAACAAAGTGCCAGAGCCAAGAGAAAAGCAGAAGTGGTGACTGACCTTTCCAAACTCTCCACGCGCTGCTGAAGCTGTCTATTCTCCTCCAGCTGCAACGTTTTCTTCTGTCTTAGAAGCTCTACTTGACTGACCTGGGTCTCCATCTAACACACAACAAGACAAGTCCTGCATCAGATGACTTAGACTGTGTATCAAAGTATTTGGTTTCCTACTTAGAGCTTTTACCAAAACTAATTGCATGTGTGTGGTCTGACTATAAGTTCTAGCAATATGTATGTGGTACTTCAAAACATTTTAATGCCAGCTGAAATAAATTTATTGGCAAACCTCAACAATAAATTTGTTGGAGATTAATAGTGGCCTCACATACCAATGTTGTTTTCAGTGCTACTGCAATTCAAAATGAAAACCACATTACCCTTAAATCCTATGCCTTCCTTTCACTTATTGTTCTCCCTAGTGTTATGGATAAAAATGTATGAAGTTAATTTTCTATCTGCCAATGACAAAACCTCTGCTTGTGCTGAAAGTATAGCGCTTACTTCCTATTTAGTTCCACAAAAAAAAAAAACGTTTGTACTGTAACCATTCAGCAAATTTCAAAGTCAGTGTTGTAATATCAGATTCATTTTTAAATTAGCAATTCAACTTGAAATTTAAATCATTATCTTGTGATACTAACTTGAGTTTATATCCTAAATTTCCTTTGGGATCAATAAAGTATCTATCTATCTATCTATCTATCTATCTATCTATCTATCTATCTATCTATCTATCTATCTATCTATCATCCATCATCCATCTATCTATCTATCTATCTATCTACTATATATGCGTAGGACTGTTGTGACCTTCATGCGGAGATCAGTCAGGGTTGTGCTGAGCTCCATGACGCGTCTCTCCTGGCTGCGCTCCTGGTCCTGAGCCTCCTGCAGCTGGAATTGGGAGCGTCGTAAGGCTTCGGGAAGAGGCTCCAGCTCCGCCAGCCGTCCCAGCAGCTCCCTGCGCACCACCTCTATCTCCTGCTGCAGCTCCCCGCGCACCGCCTGGGCCTCCTGCTCCGCCTGAGCCAGCTGAGCACGGTACTCATCTGCTTCGGCCCGGGTTTTTCCAACCTGTGCAGCGTTGGTTAACAGAAAGAAAAGCAGAGTTTTCATGAATATTAAAAGTATCCATGGGACACTAATTATCACCTAATTACCATGAAATTTGCAGACCTGTAAAATGAAGTGTTACCAAATATCACACTGTTGCCTTCCTAGTAGTACAGTAGGCTTCACATACCTGGATCTTATAGCTGTCCAGCAGGCTTTCATATTGCTGGATCGAAGCTTTGACCTGCTGGAGCTCTGACTGAGACAAGGCCAGCTTCTCCTCCACTGCAGAGGCGGTAGCCTGACAGGAACACATGATGTGTTGTTAGTTATCATATAAACAGGACTGTCCAGCCTCCTAAGGTGATATAAGTCAATCTAAATCTATTTGAATGAAAAATGGAGGTAGAAAGGACAATACCTAAGACACAAACGCAAAACATATGTAGAAATTGTGTTCTCTCTGTTAAGTGAATTACTCTCTGGACTAGTTGGCTGTTTCACCTTGAGGGACTGCTTCTCCAGTTTGGCAGCGGTGCTCTCTGTGGTCAGTCCCTGCAGGTGATCCAGCAGAGATTCTTTCTCCGCTCGGCCTTTATCCCCCATACTCTGCAGCTGCTCCGTCAGCTCTGCTATACGGCTGCATCATATAACACAACAGTTGTCATATTTTCACTTGTATGACCAAAATGTCAGTCCTGAACCAGCCTTTCCACACACAGCTGTCACTCTCCTGCATGCATTATTTAGCCGTCTTTCAGCTGTGAATAGGTCCTCCATGCAAACTAAAATTGGTGCCAAATCTCTAGTTTCACAGTGTCCGATTATCATAACGACAGACCGTTATACTTGTCCGCAGCTGGAGCCGTAACGGAGCTGTAGTTACCTGTTCAACAGTGACAGTTCAAGCTTCAGTTTACTCTTGTCTTTCACTTCTTGGGCATGGCGACTTTGCCAGGTCTCAGCTGCTGATAGCGCATCGACCACCTGCTTCTCCTGTTAAAAAGAAATAAAAACATCGGAATGTTTTTAATTGAGTCTGTTACAGACACACAAACCAGTGCAAAAGAGTGTGTGTGTGTGTGTGTGATAGGGCTTGACCAAAACATAACAACATAACACACTGAATAAGTTTCATTAACAGATGGTCAGTAATATAATAATTGACAAAAGCACCTAGTGAGGATGTTATAGTTAATTATATGAACCCAACATGGCTGTGTCTTGTGTGTGTGTGTGTGTGTGTGTGTGTGTCTGACTAATCAATCTAAGGCTTCAGTAGAACAGCCTGCCTGCTCTGTGACACGGCCCTACCATGTCCAGTAGCTGAACGCTCAACTGGCCTGCAGTGTCCTCGCTGCGCTCAGCTCTCTGCTTCTGGGCTCGCGTGGCTCGTTTCAGAGCCTCTCGGTCTGTGCCGGCCCGCTGCCTCAGCCTCACCAGCTGCTCCGTCAGATGCTCCATCTCTACCTTCTGCTCGATGGCTGCTCGCTCCAGGCTCTGAACCAAAGGAAGGGACAAAACCAAAGATTCCAGCTGGATTCACTGTTTGTGCTTTCCATTGATATGTCAGATTATCAGACAACAGTTCAGACATGTTGAAAGAATGACTGTGAGTCTGACTGCAGTGACCTTGGTGACAGAGGAGAAGAAGAAGAGGAAGAAGAAGAAGAACAAGACAAAGAAGATAGAACAAGACAAAGAAGAAGTAGAAGAAGAGGAAGACAAAGAACAAGAAGAAGAGGAAGACAAAGAAGAAGAAGAAGACGAAGAAGACAAAGAAGAAGAAGACAAAGAAGAAGATGAAGAAGAAGAAGAAGACAAAGAAAAAGATGAAGAAGAAGACAAAGAAGAAGATGAAGAAGACAAAGAAGAAGAAGAAGACAAAGAAGAAGATGAAGAAGAAGACAAAGAAGAAGAAGAAGACAAAGAAGAAGACAAAGAAGAAGAAGAAGACAAAGAAGAAGACAAAGAAGAAGAAGATGAAGAAGAAGAAGAAGAAGAAGAAGAAGAAGAAGAAGAAGAAGAAGAGGAAGACAAAGAAGAGGAAGAGGAATGGAAGAGGAAGAGGAGGAAGAAGAAGAAGAATATTGACAAAAACAAGAGGGATCAGCAGCATAGCTGCTAGGACTGACATCTCCCATGTCAAACCTTTATCTGCACAGTGAGCCGGTTGTTGTCAGCTTCTTTGCTCCGTAGCTGTCCTTGTAAATGAGCTCTTGTTGACTCCAGACTTTTGGACAAACCAGCTGTGCTCTTTGCATTGTCCTGCATTCCCAAAATACAGCGGAATTTACATTAGGGACAAACACATATTCTGCTTTGACCTACAGACTGTAAGTAATGGATTTCAGTAAGATATTGCTTTGTTTTGGATCCCTGTTTGAGATCACTCCACAGTTTGACAGAGCTGTATTTACAGTAAAGAGCTCACCTTTTCAGTATCTATAAGCTTGGAGAGTTGTTTAACCTCTTTGTCCTTCTCTTGAAGTTTCACCACAAGATGCTGTAAAAGGAAAAGTGAACTTTACTTACAGAGCACATTTCATACACGGGGGAGTACTCAGTGTTATACACGAAGATTAAAAAGAAAAAAAACATGGGATACAATACATGGGAAATGTTTATAATAGGTATCAGCCTGTCTAATGAAAGAAAAAACAGACAAAACATTTTAGGATAATTAAATTAAAATAAAGTAGATTCTTCTATCATACTCACAGCATTTTCTGCCTCTGTGTCAGCCAGACTCTTGAGTAATACATCTTTCTGCTCGGACACTCGGATTGACTCCATCTGCTCAAAAACAGTCCACCAAGACGCATGAAAGTTAGTCGCGTCTCGACTTGTATTGATCTGTCAGGTACACACATTACCTGGGACCCGTGAAGCTCTCTGAGAAGGTACCGCAGACTTTGGTTTGTGGCCTCAAAGGTTTCCAGTTTCTGTAGCAACAGCTCCTTTTCATGGGCAATTGCTGTAGACTCCGAGCCAGACAGCCTCTTCACCAGCAACCAGAGAGACAGAGAGGAACAAAGTCATAGGTTTACCAAAGAGGGTTGTGAGAACTAATTCTGACAAATCACTGAATTGCATCATATAATATCAGCATTAATTCTGGCCATTTATGACAACTAAATGGGCTGTTCTTTGCTCCAGAAAAAGTCATGGACTGCGGTCGAAAAGTAAAAAATAACGTCCTAGCTTTAGGCCTGACAGGACCGGACAGGATACAATATCAGTGTCAAATATTGAGTTAATACTCACAGTGCCAATAGCACCGCACAGTTTGGAAACAGATTCTCGCAGGGCGGAGACTTGCTTGGCAGCTGCTGTCCCATCGATCTCAGTCTCCACCAGTTTCCTGCGCAGAGCATCTTTGTGCTGTTGCATACTGCCCCCGTCTTGTCTGCAAGGACAAGAGTCCAGAATAACGCTGTTACCATTTGACAAATATGTTTATTGAAATTTTTCAAATACCATAAATAAAAAAAGGCAAACCTTAACACACCACATAAAGGCACTTTGAATATAATGCAAGCAAGGCAAATTCTGTTGTCATATGTCGTATTTGCAGATAAGGTACTACAATCACATCTTGGTGGAAAAGAAGAAAGAAAAAAAAGAGAAAAGAAAAATCCTACTGGTATTAATAACAAAACTAGTCAAAATGAAAAAATGAAAAATGAAAAATAAAAAATTAAAAAATAAAAATAAAAATAAAATAATATATAAACATAATTTATATAAAATATATACACTGTATATATATAAAATAATATATATATATATATTATTGAAGAAGAAGAAGAAGAAGAAGTGTTCAGTGTAATATTTGCCTTTTGTTGTCAGTCTCCACCAGTATCTTCTCCATCGATTGGCGTAATCGCATGTTTTCCAACTCAGTCTCTTCGAGCTCTTTGGTCACCTCAGCCAGCTCCTCCTCCTGCTCCACGATCACCCGCTGGGAGACACCGAGCTGCTCCGTCTGACGCTCCAGCAGTTGCTCCTTCTTCTGCAGTTCCACCTGCACACGTTCAGATGTGCAAACATACATACTTTTTGTCATATTGATTGTCTATGTTGTATTTTCATATGTATTTACTCTATAGCACATCTGTCCCATCTTGGAAGAGGGATCCCTCCTCTGTTGCTCTTCCTGAAGTTCCCTGTTAAAAGGGTTTTTTGGTTAAGTTTTTCCTCATCCAATGAGAGGGTCGCACTGTAAAGGACAGAGGGTGTCGTATCCTGTACAGATTGTAAAGCCCCCTCAGCTAAATTTATGATATATGATATTGGGCTATACAAATTAAACTTGAAATTGGCTTGACATGTAAGCCTGAGAGGGACCTGATAAGGAAAGGACTTGTGTGCTGCAGACCTGCTGAGATCAAAGTGGAAACAGAGGAGAAACTGACCTCATTCTTCAGAGAGCTGACTTCAGCCAGTAAGGATTCAATCTTCCTCTCATACTGGCTGATTCGTCCGTGAAGCCCTTCTTCTTCCTCTGATGAGAGGTCAGCTACTCGCAGCACGGACTGGGAATGTTCAGGTTCTGGTTCAGGTTCTGGTTCAGGGAGCGGTGGTGTGATCTCAAGGCAGTGCGTTGGCCCCTTGGTGCAAATTACACTTTCAGTAACACTACATCTTTGACTGGATGAGCTCTTTCACAATGCTGAGACAAAAACAATTTTTAAAAAAAAATCTTACAGAGGACGGGAGGGATTTAGGTGTAATTTTCCTTTAAGATGTGTTACCTCCCACTTGTATGAAATGTCCCGTGTGGAGGTCTTTCCTGGTGGTATCCATGGCATTCGCGTTTTGACCTTGGCTGTAGGACGGAGGTTTCCTCTGTCCACCTTGGTCTTCCCCTTTAAAACACAGAGTGTGTGTAGCAGCATGTCATAGCCGTCTGTTAGGCCTTCATGCTGCATAATAACTACATCATATTAGAATAAGTGTGTACTATGACCAGGAGTGAGTGTTATGAGTTTCAAGATGTCATAACTTTTGATCGAGAAGGAGGAAGAAGAGGAGGAAGATGAAAAAAGGAAGACAAATGATAAGTACACGTTCACGTTCTGCTTTCCGATGCATTTTCATGCATAGGAAGGCAGATTTCCTAAGAAGAAGAAGAAGAAGAAGAAGAAGAAGAAGAAGAAGAAGAAGAAGAAGAAGAAGAAGAAGAAGAAGAAGAATGAGATCAAGGAGATACACATACAGTATTCAAAATGTGCACATTTACAATAAAAAAGAATAAGTGACAACAGTAAAAAAGTAAAGACATCACTTTGACAGACAGTCCAAACATAAGCAGATCTCTAACCTGAGGCGTCCTGGCAGGACTCGTCCTCTGGCTCGTCACATGCACATGGACTGGTGTGTCTTCGTTGATGTGCAAATGAATTGGAGGTGACTTTGACCGAGCTCTCATCACTTTCCTCTGTGAAATAGAGTGTGTTTAGTATCTCCAACCAATTTAACATGTTCACATCAGAATTTTACAATGGAAATCACTGTTAAGTTGATGACATGAGTTCTACACAATTACAACATATGAGAGGGAATTTAAGATGTATTTGATTGCACCATTTTCCAGCCTTTCCCTCTAGATAAGGCAGTTAACATTTCTGTAGTACAATTATTTATTTTAGCATTATAATATAAGATAAGATAAGATATTCCTTTATTAGTCCTGCAGTGGGGAAATGCGCAGTGTACAGCAGCAAAGGGGATAATGCACAAAACAAGATGCATCAGCTAACACAGTAAAAAAGAGCTAAACAAAGTGTAACAAAATATGAACCATTTAAATAGAAGGAAGTATAAAAATAGGAGCAGTATATACAGTATTGACAATAAACAGACTATTAACATAATGGCACAAGTGGAAAATGATATTGCACAGTGAGAATGAAATGAAATTCCACCTGGAAATATTGCATAGTATGAATTACACCTTAGTAGTAATAATGATAATGATATTACACAGTCATTATACAGTATAGTGCAGTTATTGTCAGTTTTTGGTGTGTAAGTGGTCAACTGGGAGCAGTGCTGGTTGTGTGTCTATTATATTTACACAAGAATTTATACAAGTTATCTGGTTTGCACAAGTTAATATCTTGTTCCAACAAGTTAGTATTTTGTTTATATCTCATTCCCACAATCCATCTTGTTCAAGTGATCTGGCTAGCAACAGTTAGTGTCTTTTTTATTCAAATTGAAATAAATAGTTAATATCTGCACACATAACTTCTCCTATTCACCTAAAACACATGCACTGACAATACTCTATGTAACATGATAAATTCGGCTTTATATTTAGGTGATTTTGGTGGGTAAATCAGTCTTAAAGACTCAATTTAAAGGTAGTTCAGTAAGATGCACTGAAACATTAGCAACACATTAGATTTAGCTTATTAGCTGGCAGCAGCCTTTCTAACTAGCAAACAACTAACAAATTCGACTTACCATATAGCAAAATGTATTCGTCAACACTTTAACAGTATTTCCACTGGCAGAACAGTTTGTTTAGCAGGTAAAATAATAAGTAACGTTAGCTTAACCTTAAAATAAGTCTGTTCTTGTTGGAGTGAAGGATAAACTTCCCAACCGGTAGTTAGTAGTTGACGCTAACGTCTCTCTGATTGGTCAGTTTAAAGCACGTGATGTCTTTCTCGAACAGTGATTGGACCAGAGTCGCGTTTCTAACGTCTCCTAGCAACAACCACTCAACAAGCTGTGGAAGTTATCAGAGATTCTCAGTGTGTTAAGATAACTCCCCCCCTGTTTTGTATGCACATCGTTATCTGAAAAGATAACTCCCCCCCTTTATGTATGCACATCGTTATCTGAACGGGACCGCTAACCTCTAAGTCTGCTGATGTAAGGCTGTTATCCAAATAACGGCAAATTTATTTGGGAATGCTCGCTACTAAAATACAACATCAACTGAAACCTAAATCATTGCCTAAATCTATCTTGTAGAGGCGCGCTGAGCGTCTAGTGTAGTGCTGTAGTATCTCAACATGGCCACCGGAAGGCAGTAAAGAACCACACATTCTCAAGATTCCTTTATTTGTCATTTTTATGCTCCACATAAAAACGACATTGTGTTTCTTACATCCACCACTCAGAAATTCAGTGCAAAACAATTGGTGAAAACTATAAAGTAATTAACTAATAATTAAGAGCATTAATAAATAAGCTAAAAGTACGATAAAAATAGAATATAATAAATAGTTAATTTAAAAATTTAAAATATTATTAAAGGAACAGTCTATGGCATGGCCATTTTCAAAGTGGTCCATTGACCTCTGACCTCAAGATATGTGAATGAAAATGGTTTCTATGGGTACCCACGAGTCTCCCCTTTACAGACATGCCCACTTTATGATAATCACATGCAGTTTTTTTCATGCAGTATAAATGTGTTATTTCTAAAATGGCGTATTTAAATATTTCTGCATACTTCTATCATAATGTTCTAAACTCTTATACACTTTCACAATTAATTTAAATAATTAATTCATGTTTATTTTTTATTTATGACTAGAACAACTTGACACAGTGCTGAGCTGCATCTCAAATTAATCTTCAGGTTCCCAGCTTTCAGATGATGTACACCACTTCTATGTGTTCTAAAACTCAGTTAGGCCTACAGGTCTGGTAAATATGTAATTTCTTGTTTTGGCAAGTTGATGATGCAATTATCAATCTCTATGTAGTTTGACTTTTCTTGGCAAAGTAATGGTAATTCAAAGCAGTGCATGTATACATCCTCCCCAGTCCCACAATAAAGACACTTATTGGTCCTTTTTATGAAGCCATCTTTTTTCTTTTTCTTTATTGGCTCAATCTGGCAACACAGAAAGAAAAGAAGAAAAAAAACAACAACAACACCTGATACAATAATTGATCTCAATCATTGTTAAGATGGGAAAAGCAAGAGTACACCAGTCTTTGGCACTTTCTATTCTAAACAAACATGCTGCGTACAGAGAGAATCATCTGTGCATTTTCTTTTTTTTTTAAACTGAAAACATATTTGACAGTTTGACACTGACTGAAAATCATATCAAGCAAGTCACATAAAGGCTGCACCCATCTTTTGGACATTTTTTTTTTTTTTACAAGTATAAAAAGGTAGAAATGACCCCTGCACATCTGGGAGGGGAGAAAACAGGATTGATCAGTCGGCAGTTATTTGTTGTGTTCCCAAGAGACGTGCTTCTCCATGGATCCGTTCTATGGAGCAGAGGCTTTTTTGTGCTTGTGCATCCATGTCAAAAAACAAGTTTATTTTCTTGTGCTCTGGTAGATTCTAGTACTGGCTATGCCTGGCGAGCACAGATCATACCCCTTAATAACACCAGCCTGTTGTTTTCTCTGCTTGTTCTGTGCATCTACTCGGTATGAATGTTGGACTAAAGTGCACAGTGGCAGCTTTAGAAATTGATTCTGTGGGACTGCAACAAAAAAACACTGGTGTTTACTGATTATGTTTTATATAGCTGAGACATTTTCTGCTAGGAATGCACAGGAATAAGAGAAAGACAACAAACCCCCAATATGGGTCCAGTAATGGAAAACCAGGTATATTTCGATACCCCAAATGCTTAAAAGAAAGGCTTAAAATCAGAGTGATCCAATAAGGCTAAATCAGGTCACAACACATGAATCACTAGAAAGATCTTTGAACACTCAGCAGCAGCAGTCTGTAAACTATTCTATTATAGGTAAAAAGGCAATGGCAGCAGAGGAGAGAGGAACGTTTGCTTGAGTCGGGTTTGTATCTTGTCACAGTGTCCACCTGGCATAAGGCTTTATAATCAGAGTGATGAGGATATAGTATGAACTCTGCATGATGTTGCAGCTCAGCCACCAGTTCTAACATCTGATCGTCACCTCAAATGCACAAAAAGATCAATCATCTTGCAAGTTATCTGGTTAATATCTCGTTTTTGCACATATTCATATCATATTTACACAAGTAAGCTCGTTTAAACACGTTATCTGGTTTGCACAAGTTAATAATCTTGTTCCAACAAGTTAGTGTTTTGTTTATATCTCATTCGCACAGTCCATCTTGTTCAAGTTATCTGCCTAGCAACAGTTAGAGTCTTCTAGAGTTGGTAACACTTCATTTTACAGGTCTGCAAATCTCATGATTAGATGATAATTAGCAAGTAACATATTTGAAATTTCTTTGGAATTACTACCAGATTAAACCAATATTTACCTAAAAAATGATCAGAACATAATTATTAAATGTTTATAATAAAGTAATTTTCAATACTTTTTGAGGTAAATATTGGGGTAATTTGGCAGTAATTCCAAAGAAATTTCAAATAGGTTACTTGCTAATTATCACCTAATTACCATGACATTTGCAGGCCTGTATAACGAAGTGTTACCCTAGAGTTCTCTCTAAAAGACACCACCTTTTTCTTCTCTAGTGTTTACACAAATGAATACATTGCTCACACAAATTATGTTGTTTGCACAAATTAATATCTTGTTTGTACATGTTATATTGTTTACACCAGTTATCTTGTGCACATAGGATCTTGTGTATTAGCTTCCAGGACTTCGGGGACTCTGTAACAATCTATTCTGATACACCCATCAAATAATCTCAAGCAGGAAATGCCATTTTCATCACACAGAATCAATTTACGCTATTGCACCATGCTCCATACGCTGCTGGGTAGCTTATGTCAAATTGAGAACATGAAATAAAAAAACAAAAAACAAATATTCACACACACGATGCACAATCCTGTTTCAAAGAGTCTGTGAGGAAATACAAGCTAATTAAAATTCATACTTTCTCTGCACTAATGATCCCACTGGTGCTACATAACAAACTAACTGGTTGTGTTCACGGTCCTGCTTTAAATATGAAGCACATAAGACATCAAACGATCTCAACAGAAGCTAAACGTTTCCTTGTTTATTTCTTTTATAGTGATAATTATGATCAGAGTGCAGTGTCACGTCACTGTCGGGGTTATTTTCTATTATTTTGTGCCACATATTCAATATTTTCATGGATTTTGAGTTCAGGGAACACACCATTCAATAACATGTTATATTACACGGTTTTGTTGCTTCGCGTACAGGGGTCCTGCATCGCCCAACAGTGATCGGCTCGCTGTACATTATCCCTTACACAAACACATAAACATTTCATTTAAAGGTCCCATATTGTGCTCATTTTCAGGATCATACTTGTATTTTATGTTTCTACTAGAACATGTTTAGATAATGTTTAAAAAAAAAAAAAACTTTTTTCCCTCATACTGTCTGTCTGAAACGCTCCGTTTTTGTGCAACGGAATTGCGTTGCTAGGCAACATCTTTGGTCCATGTTTACTTCCTGTGAACTGAAGTCATGCACATACACTGCAACCGGAAACATGGTGCCTTCAAATGAAACTCGTGAGCTCGTGTTTACAACATGGGAAGTCGTGTACATGATATGCTTGGCGTTCAAGTGGTTAAGTCGTGAAGAACACTGCTGCTAATCAACGGCAATATTAACGTTACTGTCGGCGTCTAAAAGCCAACAAGGCTAACAATTTAGCAAGCTAGCAAGTGGGGAACATAATGCAGGAAATGCAAAGACATAATGACAGAGGAAAAAGATGACTCTTCTCTTGTGAACACGGTAAACACGACCCCATTTGAAGGCACCAATAAACTGGGATGCATTTAGAAGGTTTACGTTTAAAACTGTGAAAGGGTCTATACAGATTGTAGATTTGTGACATCACAAATGGACAGAAATCCTGACAGTGTGAGTTTCTGAATATTATGTGTATTTCTGCATGGATTGAGCGTTTCGCCACTTTCACATAAAGCACTTAAACATGCTAGTAAAAAAAGACTTGAAAATTTCACTTTTTTTTTTTTTTTTTTTTACAATATGGGACCTTTAAATAAATATCTGTTCAGTCTCTATCTATAGCCAAAGGAGGTAACACAATGGTGATTGAGCCTATAGCCCAACTGACGAAATTTTTGCAATATTTATATATTTGCAGCATTACAAACTGGGTGTCTGTGGTGACATTCCCAGGGAAAAATACTGTATTTCTCCATTTGTATACACACAAAAAACGGAACGATGCACATAAATATGAAAAGTGGATGTATCAACAAGACTCGACACAATTCCATTGTTTTCACACAAATAGAAATACTAAAGTTGAAATAAATACATGTCTTCACTTCTTCTTCTTCTGTCCTGATTGATGTCCAAACATGTAAAATGTTAGTTTTGCTGTTGTTGTTGTTATTCCTTTGTAAAGTAAAAAAAAAAAAAAATCATGATAGGCGTTGTAATCTCCACCGACAGCATCGTTTGAGCACCACTGGCTATAAAGCACAAGGATTTATAATTCTTCCACACATGTAAATAAACATGTTATTGCTGCCTATTCAAAACTTTTTTTTGGAAATCAGCCAACATGTTTGACACATTTCAGGATGAGGCTGTGTAAAAAGTGACAGCAGATGAACAGTTCCTATAGGAAAATGTTTTGAGATCACTGACTCACACAACTTTTACTCTTTTGTAAAAAAAGAAGGTCACCAGTGTGAAGGGCTGGCATGAAGAACACTCACATGGATGGATTTTCTTTTTTTTCCCCTTAAAGCACAACAACAAGATCATAACAATATTAAACTTCATAAAGTGCAAGCCTACAATATCTTAATCACCATAACTGTCAACACAAGGGAACATGGTTGATATTACAATGAAAGTAGAAGAAAATGTAGAAACGGCTCACTTTCCCAGACAAATGTAAAATGGAGAAAACAGCGGTGGTTTTCCTCTGCCTCTCTTCAAGTCCTTGGAAAGTTGGAATGTATAACATATTTAGAAAAATGGCCAAAGAACAAACTGGCCTCATTTAACATGTCGCTCGTCCTTAAGTTCAACTTCATTACACATTTTATAGACTTGCTAAATACTGAACAAACACATCTGTGCCAAAAAATTGCTTTACATTATCTGTACACATACTCTAACAATGTCAATAAATATAATAAACACTAAAAAATAGTGTTTCATTTCTTGTCAGTTCAAAAATCTCAATCCCGACCAGCCTGCTTGGCTACTTCCTGCATCGCCGCATCATATCAACATTTTGGTCAAGGGCAGTTAACGGTCAGCTGGTTTCAGTATCAGCGTCACTACAATGGCCTGTGCAATCACTCCTCCTGCCGGTGTCAGAAATAAATCCCCAGTGATAAACACCCGGACTTTATGAACCTGCCTTCAGCTTGTTTCTACTTTGGTGTATTAAAGGTGCTCAATACGGAATTGAGAGCATATCCATTGCCTCCACACAGCTCTCAACATGGCGACGGCTGAGCTGGTGGCTCGCAGTTAACGGTGCTAACAGCGCAAGGCAGTTTGTGGAGCTTCAAAACTCTGAAAACGGTGGAGCAAATGTTCAATTCGTCATCTAATATCGTAAAACTGTCAATATTCTAAATCGACACAGTTGATTTTCTAGCCTCAAAAATTTTCTGAAGTGAATTTAGTGATGAAATAGCTACGAAAAATGTAAAAAACAAGCCTTTTTGGCTGCTGTTGCGACTATAGACTGTACCGTTCCAGTGCTTTGCATTGTGGGATAAAATAGGCGAGGTAGCGTGGTCCGATACATACTGGAGAGTTATTCCAAATCAGCATACTGTAGATTTAGCTGTTGTTACATTTTGGCCAAATCAGTATGTACTAGTATAGTATGCGGTTTCGAATACAGCCAATGGTAACCTGGGGGGAACCAGAGGGGGGGGGGGCGATACGCTTTGTCAGCTGTAACTGTCATCTGAGAGCATTGCAGTGCAGCGGCCGTGAGCTAGCTAGAAAGCACGCTCACATGCACTAACATGCACTGAAAGCACAGAGAAGCTCTGATTCCAATACACAGAGGGAGGGAGAGACTTCATTCTCTGCTCAGGTAGATGTTACTCCTCTATATCTTTACTTAGACAATAGTTGTTTGATGCTATATAAATGCTCTGAATTTCGAATTTAGCACCTTTAAGATGTGAAGCATAATTCAAAACATATATGAAACTGTCCAAACAAAAACTAAGAGGCCTGACGCCTAGCTAGGAGCCTGAGTAGTGCTGGACAAAACAATACTACATACTGACAATTTAGCTTTTAGCTATTCTAAGATCCTTTACTGAAGTGGGGCTAAAAACATACATTTTTAAAGGATAAGGTTGGTGGTATTATACTGTATAATTGTCTAATTATCGACAAATCCAATGAAAAGACCAACACCAAAAATGAATGTATCCTGCTAACAAGTATTGTCTGTGTATCCAAAGCCTGATATATCTGACTCCTCTGTGCCAACAAATGCACTATTTCCTCCTGTTTGAATAACATTTGTTAAAAACTACAAAGACCAGCTGTTTAAAGGAATTACTGAGCCTTTAAAACTAACTAGATATTTGATAAAGATTAGTGTAAGGTAGGGAGTATTGAGAAATTGGACAAATGCATTGTTGGTTTTGGTCTCATAATAATGCAAACAGCAGCCTTATCCTTTATGCTAGAGGACATTTCATGGCAATCTGCCTATTAAATTATAAAATATCTTGTGTGCAAACTAACATTTTGGCCTAAAAAGGGCCCTAAAGGTCACCGGGACCGTGGACAGTCACAGCAATGGAAATTTGATCAGTAGTTTTGGAGATATCTTGGCCCAAATGTTTAGGCAGGTAACATCAAAATCAGCTACTTCCTGTTAATTTGGACTTGAAATATCCTCTTTAGCGTCAAGGTATTGGATGGAAACATGCTGACAGATGCTGCCATCTTTGAGTACTTCTGCTAGTGGGACAAACATGAATACTACAATGGTACATATTACTGATAACTAGCCAGAGAACTGCATGAAACTGCTCAAAACCCTTCTCTTCTCGCACATGCTAACTACAAAATTCTGGAAACTAAAATATCAATACCTTGTTTCAGTGTTATTTGCACACCACTGATTTAGTCTAAATGTAGAAATCCGTCTGGTGTTCCCATGATCACTGACGTCAACAAGCACACCTTCTCTCCACTGAGCAGGTCTCTGGGCTCTCTTCATTCAAATGTCTGTACTGTGAAACAGCATGGGGGGGGATTTAACTCTGGCACCAGTCTGACAACAGACTTCTGATGAGTCTACTGAAATGCTACTTTCTACTGCAGAATATAACTCAAACAGAACGAATGAGAATGAAGTGAATGAAGAGGTCCTTATACTATGTCTCTGGAAGTGCTAGCTGGGGTAGCGCTCATGCTATTTGAGGCCCTGTTCAGACCTGGTATTAACATGCGTTCTCAGTGATCCGAACACAAGTGGACAGCTCTAAATACATCTGCTCACACCTGACATTAGAATGCGTCTCCACATGAGTGACCACTTGTGATCCGATCTCACTTCCCCGCTCTATATGCAGGTAAACACGTAGTTAACACATGGCTAATACAGCAGGCGTTGTGATGTAATATTACATGAATGTCAGTAGTAATATCCTACATATTCGTGAATTTGGGTACGTTTTATTAAGGTTATTGCACCGGCGGTCGCCGGAGACCTCCGTCCCGCTGCCTTTGCCAGGCAACAGCGTGGTACAGAGCTTCAGAGAGCCAGGGATGAAAGGGAGCGGGCGGGCTGGCGTCAGCTCCGTGCAAAGCAGCGGAATAAAAACACCGACACATCTCCGACAGTATGATAATAATAATGCACTTCTTGTGCCTAGTCTGATAGTCTGTAGATATGTAGCCTATAGATAAGATATATTTTAATAAAATACAGTTGTACTGACGGAATACAGTAGAGCACAGAGGCCGTTTCCATGCTGCGAGGCAGACCAGCGCTCGCGTCTGACTGTCTATTCACATGAGGAGCTCAGAGGCCCGCGGATCCCAGCGGGACGTCTTCCACATCCTCCTTAATGTGGTCCAGGACATGTTCGCGTACACACTGCTAAAAGAATGTGGCCATACGTGGCCCAGACCACCTCTGAATGTGGTCAGAAAGATCCGATCTCAATGCGTCTTGAGTGTGTTCACATCTGTACTTAGGATGCATGTTAACACCATGTCTGAACAGGGCCTGAGAAGCTCAATTGTTCTGAAACCTGATGCTTCTTTGATTCATTGCCAAATTAATATCTTTAGATTTTTGGGTGTTGTGGGAAATTTTGAGGGTTGAAAGTGAAGACAAAGTGAAAAAAAACCCCACAATGGTCATGGTCTCAATTGTTCTTAACAGTTCAAGTCAGCCGTGGTGGTTACTACTTGTTCATCCCTCCTCAGCTCCACCCAGGCATCCTCTCTTTTCACTACATCTGATTGTTTTGTGGCGTCAGTAACTGACAAAAGATGGCAGCATCTGTGAGCTTGAAGCACCGGATCAACGGTAAAAGTAAAACCCCGTGTAGCAGACATGTCAGGAAAGTAACCTGACTGCAGGAAGGAGATTCTGGTGTTGCCAATGATATTCCGGTAGGAATCATTTAGGTTACAGAGGTGTTTTGGTGTCATTAAGTAATGATTCTTAAAAAAAAGCAATGAGAAAATGTGGGTGTGCGTACCATGCTACCTTCCTTCAACCCCTCTGTTGTCAAACTAGATTGTCTTCATTTGCTGACACAACTACAAATGTACAGGCCCATGCAACACATGCACTGGCTCCGTTTCCTCCCCAGCCCCCATGCCGTTTTAAAATCTACAACCCTTTTTTTTATATCCTTAAAGTTGGGAGGCCATTCTTTGTGGATAAAACAACAAAATGGATACATTTCGTTTGCCTTTTGCATGCAAATACAGCACAGTGATATGGAAAAGCGTTAACGATCACTCTCAAAACGCACCGAAACGACGTACAAGTTAAAGGTATTTAGATGGATTGCTGGTTAATGTCCCAAAGGAGTGTGATATCTTTCCAACTAATGAAGACCTACGACACGCAACACAACATGATCTCATGCACCTCAGCCTGCTACAAGTTAAGCTGTTGCACAGCAAGCACTGTTTGGCAAATACCAGTAATAACATTTTTGGTGAAATCTTTCATATTCCAGCCTAGTGAACGAAGAATGTGCTAACATCATACTAATATTTACTGATGCAGTGAAGGGTTTAGTTTAGCACTGTGTTCCCTCTCAACACCACCCCGCTTTGCCTTCATACAGATAGATTTCTCTCTATCCTTAAGGCTTCCACAACCTTCACTCTAATAAACAATGATAAATATTATTTAAAAAAAAGACACGAAACCAAGACTGCCAACACTTATCTGACGAGGAATATAGTTCGAGGCTGCAACCTTACGTTCGGATGGGGAATGGTGAGTAGAAAAGTTATTTGCAGCCTCTCACCGTTTGTTTACTCTTACATACATGATGCGTATATTTACGAGCCAAGCCGCTGAGACTAGAAATGGGGGAAATCTACACTAAACTCTGGCTTATTTTATGTGAACATTTAAATGTTGCACTACGTTTGCTTCCACAAGTTAACAGTTAAATGCAGGGTGTGAACTTGGATGTGCTGAATCAGTTATTTTTCATTACCTGTAAAAAAAGCAAAGACAACTGTGAGAGCTCTGGCAGCGGAGTCTGTATGTACACGTATGCCATTTTGCCCTGTGCGAAAGATGTTAGTAGGCTTCCAGTGGATCATCCCAAAATAGGCTCTGCACGTCCAGCATAGTCGCCAGCTCCAAAATATGCTTCTGTAGAAGGCTGCTCTCCACTGTATCCTGTTTAGGGAGCTCAGGGTACGACTCCGGGAAGCTCTGGCACTCCTGCAAGACAACAACACCAAACACATCGGACTCAGATATCACAACAAACGTGCTCTGAAGGAAAACTATCGACTGTCATTACTAGCTGCCAGGACTTGTTTAGTGTTTCACTGTGTGTCAGAGCTTGGGGGGGCTGCCAGGCCAACGGGAACCACCACCAAGCCAAAATTTATTTTTTTTATTAACGCCAAATATCTACTCCTAGGGCTGCACATTAGGGCCCAAATGATAATCACGATTACGTTGATCAATCTTGAGATCACGATTATTTATCACAATTATTCACTGATTTTAGCGACACATATTTTTATTGCACTTTCACATTAAAATAAACTGTTAATATACAAATTAGGGCTGCACTATGTTGGAATTTTTTTTTTTTTTTCTGCTATACTGTATATATTGCAATATGAAAAAATACAGGAATATTTACCCTATCCCCTTTGTTAATTACACATTAAAGTTTAATGCTTCAATCTGGTGCACTTTTACAGCAAAATTGGCAACAATAAGAGCTAGATAAACTGTTATGCTCTTCAAAATTCTGCAGAATAAATACCATTTCTGTGTCTCTTTTCTTTATGACATTCCTACAGCTTGGGAGTGTAGCTCGTAGGTGTATTACCAGTAGCGACTATGCTGGTGTAGTGCAGTAGACTGTGGTGATGTAAGGGATACACTCAGCTCTGAATAGATGCTCTGAAGTGTGCATGAAGTGTGGCTTCTATGTGTCCGATGGTGCGTGAATGCGTGTTAAAGTGCTGGGCTCTTAACCATACAGTGCATTTTTGGCATTCAAATAAACAACTTCTGTAGGAAATCCACAGCAGCAGTGACTTACCCGGAAGAGTTTATGCAGCCTCAGTGCAGCTGAGCAGAACACAAAGCGGATCAGCAGCAACCGAAGGAACTCGTCACCAAAGAATTGCAAAAAGGCTTGATCTGCGGAGACGGTGAAACATTACAACATTTTAGTGCTGAAAAAAATGTTGTTGATTAATCGATCAGTTGATATGTTATATAAATACAATTATTATGATTATTACCTATGGTCCGCGATCGAGTTATCATCTGCCCAATGTCACGGTAGACTTTACGAAGAAATTCTTGAGCCCTTTCCCACAGGCCTCGCTGCACGCTGCTTAAGCCGCACACAGAGGAGAAGGCCAAGAGTGGGCTGTAGAGGAACAGAGTGAAGAGACTCCCACGCTGAGACTGGTCTGAACAGGTAAGCAGAGACACGACACAGGTAGGAAGTGAGAACACGACACACGTTTTCTCTCCATGTTCACACAAACACGGTGCCTGAATACCTTGTGTAAGAAGCAGCCTCACTATCTTTTGCATTAAAAGGTCTGCCTAAAAATGTGAGTGCATCATCAAATAAATGGAAATGTTAAAACTGAAATAACCACGATTTAGGTTATTAGATAAGGACTGATTTCTAAATCAAATATTAAGTATTTGATTATATATCTGCAGCTTTTTGTTTCCTTTATGAACATCGCTGTAGAGTGACACACACCTTGCACACTCTTGGGATATACTGTAGGTGATAGTAGGCATACCAGAGGCTGGCCAAACAGATTTGTGAAGTGCTATTAGGATAAACAAAAGACAGAGAAAGTCATATTATTGATAAGAACATACAGTACATTCACAGTGTAAAGACAACTATCACTGGATTACTTTGATACTGAAGAAAATATAAAAACATGATGATTCTCAGGTGGAGTTATAAGGTGCAAATTTATGGATCTTTATTCTTGATGGACATTGAAGATAATGATATCCTCGGAAAGTGTGAGTCACACTGAATCTTAAAATATGTGTACTGTATGTCTGAGTGCTCAGATTTGACTGGGAAAGAATTTTGACACACATTGTTGAAACTGGGGATAAGTGTTTTAAAAGTACCCTCTGAGAACCGCAATCCCGACCAACTCTACTGTCTTTCAGAGGCTCTAGTAGGTTCATAGTGAAGGCACGGATATAATATGAAACTTATGTCCCCTTCATCTCACACAGTATTTGCACTTTGCCTCGCGTTCTCCCCATACCACCCCATCATCTCTCCCTCTTCAGGTAACTTAACCTGTTCACATACCTTGTAGGCTGTGCTGTTTGTAGAATCCACAATGACAAAAAGTGGCTTCCGGGTGAAAGGGAATAAGTCCCCTGGATGAAGGCTGCAACGTTACAGACAAAATAAATATCAGGAACCTGCTTTTCTATTCCAGCATGCCTACAGTGAGCTTCTGCAACTGCTGAAGTAGTTTACACATGGTTAGAGAGTCTAAGGTTGTTATCAACACAGAGAGAGAGAGAGGGCTGCAGTCAGACGTCAGACTGAGTCAGATAGATTTAAATCAGATAGATATAAATATAGATATTTGTTATTAGTCACAACAAGCAAACTGATTTTCCTCCTACTTCTCACAGGAAGAATTCTTCTGTTACACATATTTAAACTGTATTTCTTTTTCCTAAAATATGAATTGAACATTTTGAAAAATGATAAATAAATAAATAACCACCAGTGCATTTCTTTCTGGGCCTGATTCCTCTTCTGCACCGTCTCTCCGTTGACCACATCTCGATTTGTATTTGTGAGAACTCCTCCAAAATCATACGGGCCTATGGGAAATGTTCAAAACAGATATTGCTTCAACTTTGAAAAGAAATGATTGATTATGACATATAGATCAGAACTTTAACTTCCAACTCTACACCACATTGGGTTAGCATGTTTAGTCGATGTTTGCTTTTAAAAAGACTGGACGTTGATGCATTAGTACCTTTACCTTTACCTTCATAATCTGAATGGCCGGTAGGGAAGACTCCAGTAGCTGACAGGTAGACGAGCAGAACGCTGTTGGCAGGCAATTCCTGAACATTAGAGCGATGAGGGGGAAAAAAACAAAGTAGTAACAGTATTATGATTATGTTAGATGTAAATGCTACATGTACTTTAAATGCTGACATTAAATTAAACAAATTAAAACAGAATATAGAATAATGAGTAGGGGCTGCAGAAGAAAACCAAATATGGGTCCAGATTATATAAAAGGGATTGTGACCCTGTGTCACGATCAATGTTCCCTCAGTAAAACAAGAAAATAATAAACGTTTAGATGTTCAGTAGCAGTGGAAAGGTGAGAATCTAAATAGACGTGCCAATCCTTGTAATCCTCGAGGTTGACAGATACTGCACACGTCTAATAATAGACCGTTAACTTAACCGCCATTTCATTTATTTATGGTTAAAGTGAACACTGACCTTAAAAGAGGCAGACAAGAAAGTAAAAAGCTGGCTGAATGTTGGCTTGTACAACAAATACTTGTGAGGGTTTTCTCGTTTAGCTGGCTTCTCATTGGGTTCCTGTAGGGAAAAAATATTTAATATTATTACTGTTCATATTTCAGTTCCAGTTTATTTTATGTGCACCAAGGTAACCAGGCTTCTGGGAGGCAATTCATTTTGTCATCATGTTTGTCACTCTGAATAAGTCAGACACCAGTGGGGGAATGATGCAACTCACTCAGCACTCAATCACACTGTAGCAGGATTACAGGGCTGCTATTAAACGCCAAACGGTGACATACAGGTAGTTATGGCAAGCTGCTTTAACATTTAATAACTAGAGATATGCATTTTGCCAAGTCAAAACTCTAATTCAAGATATTTGTAATTACATTTTGACTAGTACGATTCAAACTACTTTTGCTATTCATGTGTATGGGGTTTGTCATTACGAATATCCACAATTCAGCTACAGATATCTGTAATTTATATTGCAGATATCTACAACTGAATTGTGACTAGTCGTAATTCCAATTTCAGATATCTACAATTTAATTCTGACTAGTCATAATTCCAGTTCAAGATATCTTTAATTCTCCCTCAATTGTAGATATCTACATTGTCTTTTTTAGATATCTAAAATTAAATTTTGACTAGTCAGAATGACGTTGTAGATATCTCAAACTGGAGTTACTGATAGTCAAAATGTAATTACAGATATCTTGAATTCGAGTTTTGACTCGGCGATATGACGTTGCAGATATCTGTAATTAAGTCAGCAGTTACGGCAATTCGGAGGCCGAAACTATTCAAACACACTATGGCGCTGCACTGCAGCCGTACGGGTTTATAAAGTGTGTCTGGAGACAATAAATCGACAACACGCTGTCAATTTCTACCACAGCTCTCTAGTGAACAAAGCTCTCGTTCACCACAAATTCCTCGATGATGAGCTCTTTCTGTTTCATGGCATTTTCCTAACTATCTGATCCACAGCGGTCCCATAACACTCGCCTCACGGCCGGCTGCACATAGAGACCAATGTTATGTGTCCAGCTCAGAGGACGGCTCGTTTTGATTAAAATGAGGTTGTGTAGCTCGTTGTCTACCTCATAAATACCATAGGTATTTGCTACTGATTGCCGCTGAGAGAGACTGCCTCATTTATGGGACATAACATGTTTGAACATTGAGACTCATTTCATTTGAGCAAAAAATAAAACAGGAAGTAAGAACCGCTGATGCTTTTCTCTTAATGTTGTAAAAACCTGAAATTCACCAAAAACGCTCCATCACAAGTACGCTATCTTCAGACATGACACTCACCAGCGTTCCTTGTTTCGAGGTCTGCGTGGCCAGGTTTACCGGTTCCCTCTCCAAAGCTTGAAGCATGCGGAACATATCGATGGTTAACTCACTGAACTTCACCTAAAAAAAGGAAGAAAACAACACTGGCATTACCTCACCGCTGAGAGATTTTTGGAGGATTAGTAATTTAGGCATTCGTGGTTTGACAGATGACAGATGAAAGCTCAGGTTTTTTAGTACAAAGGGAACTGTTTGCAGGTTGACAAGATGACAAAGATAAATCAGAGCTGCCACAATGGTAAGAAATGAGCAAACATTACATATAAAATCCTGTTTGAATCAGCTTTGTAGGGAGTTTTTGGTCAGTGAGGTAGGTCTATTATAGAATTGATCCAAGATGGTGCCGCGAGTAGCAGCCTCAGTGTTGCGCTCTCGTACTTTTTCTGTTTATTCTGTTTATGCTGATTCACTCAGTGTTGTTCTCCTGAGGTTTCTTCAACTTCTATTTTTTTAACTACTTCTGCATAATTTGAGCAACAGAAACCGTTCAACTATCAAAATATTCATCTCTTTGAGGACATTAGTGCTATATCTGTTCTTCTTTCTGCTATTTATACTTTTTAAAATATCAAGCTTTTTTCACATTTTTTTTGTACACAATGGAGAAAATCTTCAAATCCTCTTAAACATACTCCACTTTGAAATGCTACTGCTTCCGCATACTTTCAGCTACAGACTTCATTTAAACTTTAAACGGGTTACAAGACTTTGAACTATTAAGGTATGATTCATCTTTTAGATATCTTTTACAGTTTCTGAATTATCTCAGTTCACGCCCAAGTAAAGTCTATGTGTGGGAAACACTGCTTATGTTTCTAATCGCATTTACATTTAATTCATGTTTAACTAAACAAATATTTTTGTTGTGCTATGTAAGTACTGAAACATTCTTCTCATTGAGTAGGTTTTTGTAAAGCAGCTAAAAGTTATTTAAAAAGAGAGTTAAGAAAGAAGGTTCAAAGTTGTAAATTCGTATGATTGAATTTGTGCTCATTCAAAGACAGTTTAATGAAACGCTGAATGGCTTTAAAACAGCTCAGTTATTTTTTTTTAAGATGAAGAGGTTTTTGTTTCCCTGGCACAAAAAGGGGAACAAATAACAGCAGAAACAAAATAAACAAAAGCATCGATATCGGCCCATCCCCAGTGAAACTACTATTCAAGAGCAATGTGAGATGACACATCAAAAACAGAGCTGCATGTAATAATGGTAAGTTGTATATTCAAAAGGTGTGTTTGATATCGTTTTTGTTTGAGAGCCAACAACAACTTTTCTTCAATAAGACTGTGTTGATGTGTATGAAGGGTTAGGAACTGTGAATTAGAATTAGTGGGTTAAAACCTGGTTGTTACAGTTGCCGATGATTAGTGCATCTGCAAGGACGAGCTGCCCAACCACCATGCCTTGTTCCAGTGGAGGCACACTTCCCTCCTGCAGCCGATTGCTGGTGACAACAACAGAACTGTTGTCATTCAGAACGACCACTGGATCGGCCTGTTTTAAAAAATGGAGAGAAACAACAGTGAGCCACAGCTGATCCAATGTACCGGGCAGCAGACAACTCACAAAAGGGACTTGTTTAATGACCCAGCTGTCAGACTAGAAAAATAAATTAATTGCTGCATTAAATCTGAAAAACCACAATAGACCCGTTTTTGTCTTTTTTAGAGGGATACAGGGGGTGGCCCTAAAACTGTAACTACTAGAGCCTCTGAAAGACAGTAAAGTCAGTCGGGATCGCGGGCGGGTCTCAGGGGGTTAATGTTTTAATGTCAGTAATTAACTTCAACCCTCCATTTGTCTTGCCCTGTTACAGATTACACTATTATGGGCATTTACTATCTTTTTATAGATACAGCAAGAAGTCAGCGGACCTCTGGGCAATCTAATCAAACTAATCTGTAACAATCATTATGGATAATAAAATAGACAACAATAGGAGGGTAACTTACCTCTACAAAAGCTGCCACTTCCTGGAGAACCAGGTTCCACTCCAGTTGGTCCTCCGTGTTGAATCGCTGTGTGTAGTCTTCGATTTCCTCAGATAACTCCTGCAGGTAGCAGACGGGCATGAGGTTCCAGGAAGGTCGTGCAAATTTACAAATACAAACACTTTTTTTTTTTATCTACTGCAAAAGTTTGACTTGTGCTACATCCATAATAAAAGCGCGTGGGACTTTTCAGATGTGACCGCCACAATAAAAGCATAAAAGCAAATAACTTAAAGCTTCAGTAGGCAACAATTTTTTGGCATCATTGGGAAAAAACTGAATTGAATTGAAATTGAATTGATACATATTCTAGTTGAAAGAAAACTTGCTTCCATACCTTTACCAAAACTTTGACTAGGTCCATCTTGTTCAGCAGTAAACAGACGACTATGTAGCGAGCATAATATCGAAGCTTCTTCACTACTAATTCTGGCCTGATAAAAGAGAAGAGAAGACAATATGAACTTGTAAAGTCAAACAAATTCACATTAAAGGACGGACATATTTAAAGACGTTCGTTAAGGCTTAAAAATCTTTAAAAAACTAAATGTCCAAGCAGTTTATTAAATACTAAATAAAGGCATCTACTTCAGGAGATTGCAACTCACAAAATGTTAAGACATTTTTGGAACCTACCGGTCCTCTTTGTTGACCTGAAAGTAGTAGGAGCGCTGACGGATGGCTGAGTAGAACGAAAAGGCCTCATTCAGGTAACTTGTTTCTGAGGTACGAAGGCTGTCAATCAACATTAGGAAGTAGAAAGTGTATTACCATCTCTGGAGTGGAGCACATTTCAATACATTCATACCATTTCAATTAGTGTATTGGCAAGAATCTGGCGATACGATACGTATCGTGATACAGGGGTAACGATTCGATACTGGAGAACATCGTCAACTCTGCCTTTAAAAGGTCAGATATCAAGGGACCCCTTTGAAAGTCGGCATACCAGTTTTTCCTCGCCAAAATTGTGTGTAACTTTAGCCTCCTTCGCGACAAGCTAGTATGACATGGTAACAACCTTCGAAAGATCAAATAGCAGATCTGTTTTGGAGAATCAACACAGTATCACACAACATAATATCTCAATACCCATGTGTATCGATATTTTCTTACACCCCTAATTTCAATACACTTCAAGGTGGGAGTGGATTTATCAATCACCACTCCCTCTTATCTATATTCCACTTCACTAAGCCCTTTTGCACTTTGCACTGCTCCACACACATGAATCAAAGTAGCAAATGCCCACACAGTCAGAGCCCCCCGAGAGACATAGTTTGACTTACTAGTAGTGGTAGTAAAGCTGTCCGATTTTGGATGCAACTTCCCCAATCTGCCATCTCTTCAAGCCATACCGACTGTCCAGAACCTGCCTGTCAATAAATGAAAACATATAATACTGAGCACTAGACAACGATAGAATTCAACCAGAGCGTGACAGAACATCTGGCAAATGACATATGAAATATACTATTGCAAAATTTGGCTCCATTTAGATTCATTTGCATCACTTTTCATGGAAATGGGAATACAGCAAACACTAGTCCTAACACGTTTAACAGTGATCACATCCAAACTCAATATTTTTCTTCATTCTGATGAATCATAACACCACCCTCAGTTTGACAGGCGATTCTACCCTGAACCGGATACTTGAAACACGGAACATGCACCTATTCTAACATGGAAAAACAACGTGAACTAATAAGAGATGGAAATAACCTGTGCTGCTGCTGGAATTTCCACAGCTTAGTGTAGACATCAAAAGTCCGTCCAAAGTAGGACTGCCACTGCTTGTGTCCATACTGAGGAAGGTCTCTGCAGCAAAGAGCACAATAATAATAATAAGAGGAGGAGAGAAAAGAGACACAGTCACATACAGAACATCTTTAAATACTTTCAGCTCTACAATCAACCAAACTTCAATTAAAGGAACACCAGAGCCCCGACCTTTCAGTTCTTTCAAGTGAAGCACACTTATGCAGGATTTTGTACATAACGTACTTACTTGGCTTTATGGCCTGTACATTATTATACACAGACTGGAGTAGTTAATGCCCATTTTGCCCTTTGTAGGTCTCAAGGACCAATTCCCAGTTTCATTACCAATTTCCAATTCAACTGTTAGAGTCTAAAGCTGGGCATATACTGGATGATTTTAGCCTGTTTCTGGTCCAAATTCTGAGCGGCACGACTCATTTTAGAGTCTGACCAAATTTCTGCCTTGGAGCTTTCAAACCAATCTTTATTGGCAACTGTCAACAGCCAGAACGGCCCGCAGGAGCAGACCAGCAGTGTTTTTTTGTCTGTTTTACACGTACAGTGTGAACACTCAGGTCGTGGCTGACCATCGGACCGTACAGTGTGAGCACATAAATCATGAGTTTTGGCTTTACATCGCAAACGATCCACTCGTACAGTAGGAGTAGGAAGTACACAACAACATTTCTAAAATGGTACAGTGTATGCCCAGCTAAACAGCGGACAAATTAATCTTCTTTGGCTGACGGTCGGTGAGTGTTTAATATTTTTCATAGGATGGATATGCTGCCTCTTGCAGGAGTCGAGCTATGCCAAAGGAATGGGAGTCCTTTCACTCATTGAAACAGCCTCTCCTCTGAGAGTGTTGCACTAACCCTAACCACACCCTTACCTCTATATTTAATCCTAACTTGTGGAATCATGCCCTGTACTTTTCTGCGAACAACATCACAACCATAAAACATACCAGTAATTCAAAATGAATTGTGAAAGAAAAATGGAATTGTTATTAAATGTAATCTGTGTGACACATTTTCATTTTATGATTAATTGTCGAATCGTTGTGAAAATGCCCGTCACAGTTTCCAAGAGCCCAAGACATGACAGCTTTTGTCTGACCAAACTCAAAGATTAACAGTACACAATGATATCAAATGGAGAAAAGTAGTAAATCCTCACATTTAAAAAGCTGTTACCAGTGAATGTTCAAACTACTAACAGGTTATTAAAATTGTTAAGTCATTTTCTGTTATAAAACAATTATGGTTTGGTAAGAAAGAAAAAAAGCTGTGATTGCTGGAGCTAATTTTGAACGACCAAAATTAAATGAAAACGTCAGAAATGGTGTGTGTTTCACTATTTCAGTCATTCCGTGTGGGATTGTTTTTGAGCCCTTTAAAATGTGTGCTTTGAGCTGATGATCAAGTCGTTCTATCAGTGATTCAAGTATGACCAGAGAACGCAGCATCGGTTCTGACTAATATACCAAAAACTCAGTGTGTCACTCTCAACTAACAGACGTACCAAAATCAACGATGACAGGATAAAGTAATAAATAAATAAAACAGAGAGCAGTTAATCTATATAATCCATCATATTATGCATCCATCTATCAGTGCAGCTCAAGAGCCTGGCCATTTTCTTTCTCTCCATTATTGTTGTCCTGCCTGGCTCGCCACCAGATCACAGGTTCACAGAACTCCTGCTACTCCAGATGGCCAATCTGTGTGTTTGCACTCTACAGTCTTTCTGAGCTTATTGTGATACCCACTGTAACAATAGCACACCAAAAACAGCCACAATGTGAGAGTCAATCTGGCTCTGGATCTTGGTTTGAAGAAGTTGGAACAGAAGCAAACCGGTTATTTATTCTACATGCACCAGGCGAGCTAAAACCATTCCTACTGTGCAGGCTATTAAATAGGTGTTATCAGTCGCTATAAGCCCCATAGATGTGGGTCAATAGGGGCCTATTGCACCCACTAGTAGGTTTTATCATCTATGCACATGGTAGATCACCGAAAGAAGGTATAAAAGAACACGACAGCGACCTCTCGCGACCGTAGTAATTATGACAGGAGCAGAAGCGGAAGTCAGATGCGGTAGTATAGTATAGTATAATGCAGGACTTTCACCCAAGAGACTGGAGTTTACATCCTGTGTGAAACAAACAATGTGTAGTTGTCTATGTGTTCATAGTTATTATAACTCAAAACACGATGTTTTTCTCTAAAAAAAATGTTGTTGCCTAAACCTAAAGAAGTTGTAGTTTAGTTGCCTAAACCTAAAGAAGTTGTAGTTTTGTTGCTTAAACCTAAAGAAGTTGTAGTTTTGTTGCTTAAACCTAAAGAAGTTGTAGTTTAGTTGCTTAAACTTAAGGACGTAAATATTGCCGTAGTTTGGCTGCTGGTTTTTCGACATCACAATAGAAAAAATATAAAAAAATACGATAGACATTTATGTATCGTTTGATGATATATACATCGTCATGTCGCCCAGCCCTAACCAAGTTGATAACCACTGTCGTAGGACAGCATAGCCTGATTGCAGTCGTTAGGGTTATTTAAGCCAACGAGAAGATTCCCCGGGTATGTTGAACTCGCTTCGTAGTACAGGCCTCTGGTAAGGAGGCTTTTCAGAACACTGATGATTTGAAATTCAGCAAAATCACAGTAATGTGCAAGTATATATATGGTAGGTTAACTGGAATTTCAATTAAATATTCCATAAATGTCTGACAAGCAAGCACAGACATTATACAGAAAGTTGAAATGGCACTGTATAACCGTGATAACCAATAAGTCTACGAGCAATTACAACTATCCTATAAATGGAGTAAATAGGTCAGTGATGCTCAGCTGATAATTGCTTCAATTAATCACAAGAAAAAAAAGCTTCTATTTCCAGATCAGGAAAGTTAAAATAGACATAAATAGTATGAGTCTATTCTATTGCGCCGTGCATAAATGCTATGAGGTTTCCTGAGGAAGATACTGTAGGGCCACTAAAGCCAATAAAGAAGAGAGATTACATTACACGGTGTGGATATTCATCATCAGTCAGGGCTCCAGACTAACTTTTTACATTGGTTGCAGTTAGGTGCAGCAGTACATAATTTAGGTGCACCGCAATAATACATTTTAAGCGTTTTGATATTTCCCATAGGCCTACACTATGGATGTCATAAAACCAGAAATTTAGTAGTTGATACTAATACCAGTGAAATTCCACGATTCTCAATACCAATTCGATACCACGTTATAAAACAAAAGTGAAATATTTTTCCATACTCTCTTGTCTTTTTTTCCATACTAATCCAGCACTGGAAATTAGTAAAATTAAATTCCATACTTTTCCAACCTCAACTGTGTTTGTGACTGGACACAAACTCAGACACTCTACACACCCATCCACCACCCTGACCTCCACACCCTCACATAAAGGCCACACTACTTCCTGTATTGACACTGAAGGTTGGCAATGGATATACATCTTGCGCTGTACAATCGTCCAATATGAACATACATCTTAGGATGGATTCTTTACCAATCATTCCTGTGCGTTGCATGTATTTCTTCAAAATAGCCACTGCAATGCTTGATTACAAAACGCAGTCCAGCAGACAGGAGACAACAGAGTGAGTAAAAACTGACCTTAGCCCATTGAAGAGTTGTTTGGACTTGTCCAGGAGATAGCAGAAGTCTGTGACAGTCTTCCTTTCTCCTAATGGAATATCATCCTCGGTCTCAGCTCCAGTCATGACACTGACTTTTCACACCTGATTACAAACAGAAAATAAATAAATACTGTGTATATACTAAGGAGAGGTACTCCATTAAAAAAAATACTGGTTAGTTAAATATTAAGGATGCACCGATCCAACTTTTTCAGTCCCAATACCGAGTACTGATCCGACACCAGTGTTTAACCAATAAGCTGTATGCCTCACTGTGTGGAAGTGACTGGGATCATTCTTTTATGTGTAAGGCAACATCAGGCCTGACTTAAACATTATTTTCCTAACTTTGTAAAACAAAATGTGCCCAATAAATACATAGATATAAAGAATTGTTCTGTATTATTAAAATAATAAATCGTACACCAACAACTTGGTAAAAAATCAGAAGTGTAAACCTCTGCTTTGCAGAACCTAAACAGGAATTAAAATTACAGCATATAATGTATATAGTATATAAACATTGAATTGAATTTAATAAATCGGCCCCCATCGTCACCGATATCTGATTCAGCTATTTGAGTCAGTATCGGCCCAATATCCGATCCGGTATCGGTGCACCCCTATTAGAAATGGTTAAAATTATTGGAACCGGTGGCAACTAGACCGATTATCATTGGCACCAATGTGAACTTATGATTTGTTAATACATTAAGCTAACAAAAGATACATTTCAACCACGTTGATATCCAAACTATTCCCGCTGAACATTGCTAGTTGCAGATATCCAGAGTGGTGCCCTACTTAAATATGAATAGAGATAAGAAACTATGGAGGAAATGCGTCACATGGTCACCTTTTTTAGGTTGACTTGGGCTGTCCCAGATTTCACTCTCACAGTGGCTGCAACCTCCAGTTTGCTAAGATGGATGTGCAATCAGGTCAAGGAAGGCAGCGCACACAGTCAGGTCACAATGTTCAGCTTATTAAAACAATTTGCTGCCAAGTGAAAAGTTTATTCTGCCATGGAAATGACTGGCTTCATAGCTACTGCCTTTGGAGATGGGTTGTCTGTGTGCGCCTATATGTGATGGAGGGAAGTTGTAGCCTAATCTTAGCTACTGCACATCCAGTGTAACACCTCTAACGAATGCCCTACTCTAAAACCTTCAGCTTAGTTATCGTGTTATCACTAAGAAGATCCCTAAACACCTGCATGGCTTATGTATATCTCAGTAACAAACTGGTATTTTGCTCTAAACTGAGTAAATGTGCTGAAATGCAGGACTGAATATTTGTCTTTAGACATCTGACAGCTCTCATTCAGTTTTAGAGAAATCGATCTATTCAATTCTATGTTCATATACTGCAATTTAAATTCCTGTGAAAGTTTTGACCAATTTGTTGCTGCATTAAAAAGGTTCACACTTGAATTATGATTACTGTTAATTTTGAAGATTTTTTATCAAGTTGCTGGTGTACGACTTTTAATAATAAAGAGCAATTAAATAAATTTATGTAAGGGATAATGTACAGCGGCTTGCTGTACATTATCCGGCATTATCCGACATGAGCCGGCTGTCAATCACTCGCGAACTCCGACCAAACGGTCAATCTAGGCAGTGCTGATCAAATATGAATAAATATTATGTGATGTTAATACCTATTTATCGCCTCAAATGTAGGCCAATAGGAAGGCTCTCTCAATGAAATGACCTGTGATTGGTCAAAGTCTCCCGTTGCAGTGTGATGTGTTGCATTGTGTTTCGTTGTGATGCGTTGCATTGCGTTGCGTTGCGGTGCAATGCGTTGCGGTGCTTTGCGTTGCGGGGCGTTGCGGTGCGGTGCGGTACGGTACGGTACGGTGTGGTGCGCTGAGGTGCGTTGCGGTGCGGTGTGATGCGTTGCGATGAGTTGCGTTGCGATGCATTGCAATGCGATGCACAAATAGCAGACAAGATGAGTGACAGTCGGAAACGAAGCAGCATGTAAAATTATGGTATTCTGGAAATTATAAGGTTTAGTATAATCATATTGAATAATTTAAGTGATATTATGTGCACAATTACTAATCATAGGTCAAAAAGAGCCGTTTGGGAGCCGAAAGAGCCGGCTCTTCTCTTCTTGGTGGGCTGAGCCAAATGATCCGGATCACTAAAAAGAGCCTGAATTCCCGTCATCACTAACAGCTACCGAGCTTAAATTGGGTCGTTAGTTATCTTATAACCGTTAAAACCGTTAACGTCATTAGCCTTCTGTCGTCGCCGACATCGACACCTCTCACACAACAATAACGTGAATATCATCGTCTGGATAACAAAGATTAATGTGAAGACAGGTCACACAGCTTGTGTAACGCACATTTGTACATTTTCTCCTCCGCATTTCCTACCTCGATGATGAAGAAGAGGAGTAAACGGTTAGTTTCCACCGTGATGATGAAGCTTGGATCTCAGCGAGCTCTGGAGGTTGCAGCGCGCCTTTCTGGGCATCTCATCAGCCGTGGATGAGACACTGGACCCGGGCTGTGTGTCCAACACGGAGCCGTGTGTCCCCCCAGCAGCGTGGACTAAATGCTGCTGCTTGTCTCTGTATGAAAGGACGTTGTCCTGTGACAGGTTAAGAGGAGACAGACAGGAGGACAGACAGGAGGAGAGACAGGACGAGGACGAGGAGGAGGAGGACAGCTCAACCGCTGCTGGCTCCGCTCATCTACAACTGGCTAGCTACTTCCGGGTCAGGATTTTCAAAATAGAGGCCCTGTTACAATATTGAAATATGATTTTTTTTGTATTGATTTTTACATTTTAAAGAGACATAATAAACAACAACAACATAGATAAAACACACAGTGGACTAAAATAAAATAATAATAATAATAATAAAATAAAAAAAACATCCCAAACTAACAACATATGCTGCTACTGTATAAATAATGAATAAACATTACAAATAAATATATAATTTGAACTATTTATTGATTGTTTAAAATGTCAAATGATTCATTTTTTTATTTAATCCATTTATTCATAGATTAATAAATTAATTTGTAAACAGATTTATTAATGCCTATTTTTATTGTACAATTAGTTATTTATCAATTAAATGTATTATTACTATTGACTTTAAAAACACACCCCAAACTAACAACAGATGCTGCTACTATATACACACATTATAAATAAATATTACAAATAAATATATACCTGAATACACAACTGTATACATGCATGTATGGATGACCACTAGTCACGTAAATAGAAATAGAGCATTTAATTTACAATAAAAAATAAGCATTAATAATATAATATATTAATAATTTGTTCACAAATGTATTTATTAATCTATGAATAAATAAATTACAAAGTAATTCATTATTTTACATTTTAATACACAATAAAATAATTATAAAAATAATTTACAAATGAAATATTAATCCATCAATAAATAGTTCAAATTAAATTAATTATTACTTATTGACTGTTTTAGGGTGTTTTTGTAAATCCCTTTTTAATTTGAACTATTTGTTGATTGATTAAAATATCAAATGATGAATTACTTTGTAATTTAGTCCATTTATTCAGATTCATAAATTAATTTGTATGGAGGACCACAAGAGTCACGTAAATAGTAACAGAGCATTTAATTGATTAACTAATTTTACAATAAAAATAGGCATTAATAAATGTATTTACAAATTAATTTATTAATCTACAAATAAATGGACAAAATTACAAAGTATTTCATTATTTGATATTTTAATGGGCAATAAAAAGATTGAATTATGAAAAGAATTTACAAATTAAATATTAATCCATCAATAAGTAGTTTAGGCAACAAAACTTAAACTTCTTTAGGTTTAGGCAACTAAACTACACAATGTTGGTTTCTCACAGGATGCAAACTCTGGTTTCCTGGGTTTCTAGGATTTCCTGGGTGAAAACCCTGTGTTTTGTGTCCCATCTATTGTCCCCGACCTCAACCCCTTATGGAGTTTCACACTGTCTATACTACAGCACCTGACTTCCGCTTCTGCTCCTGTCATAATTACTACAGTCACTAAAGGTCACTGTTGTCGTCTTTTACACCTTCTTTCAGTGATCTACCATGTGAATAAATGATAAAACCTATTAGTGGGTGTAGTAGGCCCCTATTGACCCACATCTATGGGGCTTATAGCGTCTCATAACGCCTATTTAATAGCCTATTCCAGTCAATCCCCTCGTGATGATTTGTCACCAGTCTATCTGAATTTAACTTATGTTAGCCTATTCCAGTCAATCCCCTCGTGATGATTTGTCACCAGTCTATCCTGAATTTACTTTTTGTTTGCTTAAGCCTTCTTCCACGTCAACTTGTTTTCACTTGGTCCAGCAGTAAACATGATCCATGCAGGCTGGAAAGTCAGGACCACCATGACCACGACCTTTCCTCTAATGCATCCTGTTCTTTGTAGCCACATCAGAATGATCCTATTGTCTTTTGCTCTCATTTTACAATGGTTAGGAGGACTACATTCTAACAATCTGTTTGTGTTTCAAGTGACTACTTTTCCCCAAGACTTAATGAATAATGCTTTATTGAAATTACAAAACGGGAACAATGTCAAATAGAACCATTCTCTGCTACAATACCGCTACTGAGCTGAGCTATTCAAGAAAATGCACTGTAAATTTTATTTTCAAATTTAAATATTGCTTATCATGTGATCGTAATGCATTCACTTGGGAAAAAATATTTGCATTATTTTTTTCTGAATTAACGAGATACTTCAAAATCCTAAGAGAAGCTCTCATTTACTTGAGAGCTCAATTTCGTGGAAGCAAACATGTCCCGTCTGTTTAGTTTAATCCAGTTTATTTTTGGTTTGGATTTGAGACATTGGGAGACGGACATAAAATGATGCATCTGAGACGTATTCAGGTTGGCTACGTGGTGACTCAAGAGACAAATGCGCCACAGTTGTACCTATTATTCATAGGTTTTGTCAGTGCTGGATTAAACTAAACAGGCGGGACATGTTTTGCATCCATGAAATTGAGCTCTTAAGTAAATGAGAGCTTCTCTTGGGATTTTGAGGTATCTCGTTAATTCAGAAAAACAAGGCAAATATTGTTTTCTCAAGTGAATCCATTACGCTTCCGTATAAAAGTCACTGTTGCAGCAGCAACTCATCACACTCTCATAAAAAATAGTCTGCAGTAACACATGATTAACAAAAAGAAAATATTAAACTGACGCTTAAAAATGAAACCCACATTTAAGGCAGAATGCTGGAGGATGGCTCAGCAGCTGTTTATACAGTGAGTTACAGCAATTATCACAACAGTTTATTTCCTAATTCCAGTCATCCTGAGAGGAGAAAACTAGTCCAGTCTTTCAAAAGGCAACCATGACACTGCTACAATGATAAATAAAATATATATCACTTTATTTGAACATGTACTATTGGCAGTTACCACCAGTTTAAGTGTTTTATTTGCTTCAGTGGGATACATAACATCAAAGTTAAACCATTCAACATTTTCTTATCATTAAAATATGAAGATATTTAAAAGGTATCATTTTCTAATTGGGGGGTAGAAGAGGATGTTTTTTTCCTTTATGACAGAACAAAGTGAGTGTGGTGCAAACAGACTGTAGCCTTGGAAGAAACTACTCAAGATGCTGTAGACCTGAAAGGAATGGTACTTCCATGAATTTCTTAAAATACGTTATTATTAGAGGAAGTAGGGGGTGGTTGTTCGGGGAGGTATGACGCGCTCGGAGTCGGGCACGGCGCGGAACAGCTTGGGCTCTCGTCTGTTTACATCCTTAAAGACCATGATGGACGCGATGTTGCCGCAGCGGTAGCAGTAGTTGGGCGCCGACCACACAGTCACCAGCTTCTCGTCGAACATGAACTTGTAGCCTTCGTGAACCAGCTGATGTGCGCGGCAGATGAGCTTCAGATTGTTGATGTGCACAAACTAAAAAAAAAATGTGAGCACTTTCAATCAACTGGTGTTACGGGTGTTTAAACTTTCCATTCATTAATTTCAAATGTTGACGACATAACATACCTCATTAGTAACCTTGGAGCCGAACAGCCAGCCTGCGCCTCGTGGACTGATAGCCCAGGTGTCCACATCCTCTGGATCTGACCACACAAGATCACAGAAGGCCCCCTTGTGGGGAATCTCCTGGTTGCGTTCAATGGTGCGGATCTGGTCCAACGTCTTGATGTCAGGTGAAAGACCGCCATGGACACACAGGACCTGCTCATCTATCAACTGGGATTAGAGATTAAAAAAGGTCATTAGAAAATCAGTTCTGAAATGTTATTATGCAACCAATGTGAAAGAACCATGAATGAACTTACAGCCGCCACAGTCAGCATGTCAAACACCTTTGTGCAATACCGCCAGGCATTTGCGTTTCCATATTTTGTTTGGCACTCATCTAAAAATATAAGCAGAACATACATGGCAACACGGTTCGATGAGCTTGTGAAACAGAAAACATTTGCATATATAAACAGTAACAGTGAAGCACGTGTACCTACCGTAAAAGCCGTACACTTGTGTTATTTGTCTGCTTTCGTGGTTTCCACGTAGAAGTGTGATACGATCCGGCCACTTTGCCTTTAAAGCTAGCAGATGTGTAAATGTCTCCAAGCTATAATATCCTCTGTCTACAAAGTCTCCCTAGAGGACGGAAAAGAAGACACTATCAGATATCAAAGAAAGAAGACTGACAAGTGGGACATTTATTTGGGATAAACAAATCAATGGATCTTGATAAAAAAGGCCTTGAGCAAGACTCTTTCCATAATGTCAGACACTTATAACAATCAGAGCCTGTCATGGCAAAAACAAGCACTTTTAGTGGAGCTAAATGGCAGTGCCAGCTTGCTACTAAAGGGAAGTTTTTTGCATGCTCATGGGGGATCTCTTGTTGGGTCTCCAAATTATAAAATACAGACTAGACCTGCTCTATATGAAATGTTTCTTGAGATAACTTGCTATGATCTGACACTATATAAAAATGATTAATGACAAAAATAATGACAAACATCTATTCCAGTGTTTCCACTATATTCATCCTGAAGCGGAGCATCGCCGTGAGCCCATGAACGAGACAGAGGGAAGTGTCTGTGGTTAGTTCACATGTCTGTACTAAAAGCAGGACAGTTGAGTGTCTGTTCTCTAAACTGCTTCAGTCAGTTGAATAAGTGAAGTGAAGTTAATGTTGTCAATAGCCTATTGGTTATAAGCAGGCTCGACAGTGAACGACACTGATGCGTTTTGGTGTTTTGTGTTTTTAGCTGAGCTAGACCAGAGAATACTTGGTTAAAACAGATCCTCATTGTTCTCCGTAAAATTTGTTGGAAGTGATGTAATGTAGTCCCGGTGCGTTTATGTGGAGTGAGCACTACACCAGACTAGATTTTTTAAAAAAAATTGCCTTTTAAATGCCACATTGTGAGCAACCAGTCAAATGGTAACTAAGGAGGCAATTTGGCCTTGTGTGCTTTGATTAATTTGGCATGAGGTTAACACATCCGTCCTAATTTTTTTTTTAATGGAAACTCAACTCCTGGCATTTGCTCCTGGTGTTTTTGAAATAACTGGAGTAACACCCGAACCAGCTTTTTTTTTTGTGCTTGTGCGGTGGATTTTATTTTGTGCCGATGTGATTTTGAAAAGTGACGGATAAATATTTAAAGAAACTTTAAAGTGTTAAATTTCAGAACGGAATTTGGTGTGGTTTTGGCCCGGCTCATACGCCGGGCCAAACCTGTGGGAAACACCGCTATACATAATTGTGATATATTTAGTTTGGTTGCAACTCAGATAAATCAAGAAAACATATGTCACTTACCATGAAAATGTAATTTGTGTCTGGAACTTGGCCTCCAGTTCTGAAGAGCTCACAAAGATCATAAAACTAGACAGGGACATTAAAGAGAATTAATTCTTGTTGATTCATTTAACAACACACAAAAAACGGACAATGATCGTTCAAAAGTGCCACAGTATTAATAAATATAATAAAAAACCCTTGGAGGGGTTAGAGCAAGAAATCAGTTAGGCCTACCTGACCATGAATATCTCCACAAACAGTAACTGGAGTAGAGACTGGCTGAACGTTTGATTCTTCCAGGAGTAGATCACAAACATAATCACATAATCTCTGGAAAAAGTAACATGACAATAGTTAGTAGTGGTCAAAGTAATGCTGTAACAATACAAATTCATAACAGTATGACACTGCTAGCTTACTGGTGAACTATTTTTTATCCATAATCAGGGTCTGAAATTAACCTTTTTCCTCACCTGCCACTGTGGCAGGTCACTGAACATTTCTACCAGTCACTCATGTTTTTTGTCTGCCACTTCTGAAATCTAGGTAGAACGCTTTAAAACTGTAAACACTGAGAATGAAGAAACTGTAGAATTATGGACTATATCATGTAACCTTAATCCATAACTGTATTTGGTAACACTTCATTTTACAGGTCCACAAATTTCATGGTAATTAGGTGATAATTAGCAAGCTACCTATTTGAAATTTCTTTGGAATTACTGCCAAATTACCCCAATATTTACCTCAAAAATGTATTCATTTAATGTTTATAATAAAGTAATTTTCAATAAATTTATAGGTAAATATTGGGGTAATTTGGAAAAACAATATTTCATTGCTGACTTGCTAACGTTAGATGAGATGTTAGCTGACATGATCAGGTTTCAACAACAAACAGTAACGTCACTGCTCCCCTTAACCCTCCTGTTGTCTTTGGGTCAAATTTGACCAGTTTTCAAACTTCATTATATCATAAATATGGAGGTCTTTCACCTAATTGCCCCAAAATTACATGGATGGTTTCCTTATATGGTCTTTGCAAAAAGAAATAATGACCACTAATTTCGTTGCATTATGGGTATTTTATTCAAAATTATAGCACCTGTGGTGTTCCGGTGGTGCAATGTGTCACTCTGTCATTAAACATTTTTTTTATATTATAATATTTGTAATATTCTGACTAAACTTTGACATATACCAGTCTGTGATAATCCATCAAAATGATTCCTCCAATTTTGAGTATAGTCCAAATAATTCATAATTTCTGCATTTTTTTTAAAAAATTAGGTTTATATGTGTGTATATGTGTATATGTGTATGTATGTGTATATATCTATATATATATATATATATATGTGTGTGTGTGTATGTATATGTATATTTATTTGTACAGTCAAATTTAACCACTGTGTTATTTTATGTAAAATGTCTTTTTTCATCCGTTTTTATAATTCATTTATTTTTATTTATTGGTTTTGGGGTCGAATAACTGTTGAACATAACATTGCTGTGAGCCTTCTGTTCTGAAAATAATAAAAATATTTTTTAAAAAAAAAAGAAAAAAAAAAGAGGTTTAATTTCATATAATTTAGGTTTATTGACCATGAATTGAATGATTTGGAATGAAGTTGGCCAAAAAGGTGTAATACAGAATTGGGTGATAATTTATAATGTATGCTTTAAAAACAGTCAAACACAGGAATGTTAACAAGTGTTTTAGTGCTTTAATTATATCAAAGCTCCACGTATAAAGTAAGTATGTAAGTATGTATGGTGGGTAACTATTCACCTAGCTAACTATTCACCTAGCTAACTGTACTGATATAGACTGCTGACGTCACTCGATGACGCTAGGCTATGAACCAATCATAACAGTTAGCCGCTGGCTAGCTAGTAGCAGCTAGTAGCTAGCATTGTAGCTAGCAGCTTCCTCTTTGACTCTCCTGTCTTGATTTTAAAGGAGTTTGTTAACCGACGATCTCTATTATTATTACTGGTAAAATTCGCATAATAATAACAACAAACTTTACCACATTAAAGTAAAACAACTACCGTTAACTAGCCGTTATTAGCTCGTTGAACAGACGTTAGCTAACCGTTAGCTTAATAATCCATTAATATCAGAGGCTTTAGCTCACCTTTAGGTCGTTCTCCGGCAGGTATTTGCAGTGTCTGGCTATCTCAACGTACTTATCAAGGTCTAAAGGCGCCATTATCATAAAACCAGGAGATTAAATATAATAGTTAGCGAGCTGTAGTTCCTTTTCTTCCTCTTCTTCTTCACCGCTCCTTCATCTTCAACTCTCCTCGCCGGCGTCAAGTCAACTAAGGTAACCACATCCGGGAGACGCCTTCAAAATAAAACTCTCCACCAACAAAACAGCCTTCTATTAATTGAGAACAACCCTTGTGTTGTTTTAGGGGTCAAAAATGACCCGCCACTATGTTTAACAGCATAGGAAACCCCCTTAATGATCTTTTTTTCCACTTGAAATTCAATGACTTTTCCTAGAATGACCCCAACATGAGAAAAAGTTAAACATTGCCTTTGTTCATATTTCATATTTATTTTTTATTATAAGGCAGGCTTAAATCCTATATAAATACTGTGAAAGTATCAAAACACTCAATCCACAGGGAAATTCACACAGCCCGTATTCAGAAACTGTGTGTTTGAAACAAGCCGTTAAGATTTCTGTCCATTTGTGATGTCACAAATATACAATATATTTAGACCATTTCACAGTTTTAAACGTTAACATTCTAAATGTGTCCCAGTTTATTTATTTTTATACTTTTACACCACGAACAAAACCTAAAAGAAGGTTTACTTGTATTTTGCGGGACAGTTCTGAAAAAATGGAACAGATATCCAACTGAGTTTTAAAGGTCCCATATTGTAAAAAGTGAGGTGTCTTTTATATTATAAATCAGGTTTATTAAGTGTGATATATATACTGTTAAACTATCAAAAAGCTCAATATACAGAGAAATACACACAGCCCGTATTCAGAAATTGTGCATTTGAAACAAGCCGTTAGAATTTCTGCCCATTCGTGATGTCATGAATATACAATATTTAGATCCTTGACCCAATTTTAAACGTAAACATTCTCAATGTGTCCCAGTTTATTTCCTGTTGCAGTGTATGTGAATGTCATCAGCTGACAAGAAGTACACATGGATCCAAGCTGTTGCCTAGCAATGTTAATGCAATTCTGTTGCAATTCCGTCAAAATGCGCTAAAACGGAGCGTTTCAGACAGAGGGTAAATACAGGTATATTCAGGTCGACAGTATGAGGAAAATAAAGTGTTTTTTTTTTAACATTTAAGCATGTAAACATGTTCTAGTAGAAACACAAAATACAAGTATGAACCTGAAAATGAGCATAATATGGGACCTTTAATGCATTTTACAGCAGTTGTTTGTTTTGGAAACTTTTTAAGAAAATGCCAGTAGCTGTTTTTAAGCTTTTATTTCGAAGGGATCATTAAAGTGGCGTTATCTCCGGTTAACTTTACGCCCTGCGTTTGGTGTGCAAGGCAAATGCAACAGCGCTCCCTGCTGATACAATGCCAACTGTCTCTTCCACAATAACAGCTCAGTGGTAAACATGAGCCTGGAACTGTATGCATAGACCAGGGGTCAGCAACCTTTACTATCAAAAGAGACATTTTAGGCAAAAAGAAACAAACAGAAAATCAGTTTGGAGCTGCAAAACATTTGAGCATTGTGATGAAGGTAACACAGTTTATAGTCTAAGTATATAGTATATAAATCTAATGCAGCGAGGGCCAAAGAGCAAATGTACTATGGAGTGTTAGGGAAAACATTGAGGGAAAAAACATCAGAGATTTCCAGAATAAAGTCATAATATTATGAGAAAAAAAGTCATAATATTAAGAGAAATAAGTCATAATTTTACAAGAAAAATAATAATAAAAAAAACATGAAAATCTCACTATTTTATAATATGGGACCTTAAGGCTATAATCAAATTACTTACGTGATAAAAAATAATTTATATATCATGGGTTTTGTAAAAACTCACGTTTTCCAAGTATGGCTTTGGCATATTTTCCTTGGTTAAGGTTAATACTGTACTTGTAGGAGACTTCTGGAAAAAGAAATAAAGAAATTGTAACGTTAGACTGTCCCAAAACTCTTATTTCTGCTAAGAGGAGCAAAGCAAGGAGGGATCTCTGAGGAGCCATGAGCAAGTAAGAGGAATGCTGTACAATTCACAAAGACAGCATAACAACTGCAGCCACTTTTTACAACGTAAATATTGGTGTGCTGTTTTAAAGCCTGTATAAATAAAGGTGGCACTAATGGCTGGCCCTTTCACCTCAGGCATATCTTTGCCTCATGCCTCTCCCTCCACGCCTAGGGAGGCACACCTTATAGTTTGAAAATCCCTGCTCTAAAGGAAAATTGTTAACATGTAATATATTATTTGCAGAAATAGGAAAAGAAAAGTCATTTTTTTATTTTTGGGTTTATTGTCAACAAAAAACTTTACAGATGTATTCACATAGCAAATACATATTAAAAAAAACAATTGAATATTACAGCCGCAAGCGGCAGTTCGCGGGTTCAAACCTTTTTTTCACTCACCAGAATGAAAGCAGCTGAATTGCCAAAATTAAAGCCGCGAGCAGCAATGAGCAAAGTCACTACAGCTGGTTTAATTCTGACGGGTGAGACGAATCACACACTGGTTTCATCTTTATAATGTATGCAGCCTTTCAGTAATTGCATACTCAAAGTCATATTTCTTGGCATTTTGGGGACATGTTTCAACAGATCAATTTAAAATATCCAGCAAGTTTGGTGATGTTTGGACAAACTCTTATTGATTTACGGCCAAATTTGCAACAGGCCTATGCACATGTTTGGAACTGATGACGCCCCTTGAGAGCGATTTCAATACAATTGAATTGTAATATCAATTACAATTGATAAGCTTGGTCCAATAATGATACACAGAAAATTTCGTCTATTTGGTTTAGGAGGAGATGTCAAAAATGTGTTTTTCAAAAAATCCAGTCAGGCGGACTTTAGTGGTTCCTGAGGCTTTTTGTAGATCA